>JAAGAY010139753.1:0-24146 GCA_011801015.1 Ardeotis arabs
AGTGAATTGTACAGGCAGCTCAAAGATGTGTACTTAAAATTGAGTGACTGGATGCCAATGGTATTTTCAAGGACATGGGAGACATTGACTTAAACCAAGGACTGAAACCACTAGAACATGTTCTTAGGCATATTCTCACTCCCCTTCTTCTCTTCTGCTCCTTCAACTCCTCCTCTTCTCTAAAAAAGTGTTTGATTAAATAGAAGAGCTCTCTTGCTTTTTGAACAGTTACCTATTTAGGGCCAGATCAGACACTTTTTCTTAGAATGAGTAGTACCCTCCTCCACAAGAGTCCTTAAGATTGCAATAGTACTAATGGCAGCATACAGTGTTCCTTTTAAGTAACAGTATTCTGGCCATTAAAACACATACCTGCTCTAAGGTCACCAATACAAGATGTTTCTATTATGTACTGTAAATGTACAATTATCAAAGGTAGTCTGGACAGCAAAAGCAATGTCACTGCTATTAAAAGGCCACAGCACAGCTGAGCAAGCTTTCCCAGGACTCTGAACACAGGTGGGAATAGCCAAGCTACGTAGAAGCACGAATGCCAGAGCAGTACTGGTACCAAAGGGAGTTCACTTTGGTACATGCCAGAAGCAGTGAAACTTGTCTAGTCCAAGCTTCAGTATTGCTAGCCACATATACCCATTTTTCCCATGCAGACATTGGACTAGAGGTTGCAGTATGGGCTGACCTGAAAGTATATGGCTTGGCTACATCTGAGGCAACTTGCTCCAAACACCTTGTGAGTGAAGGTCACAGGCTCCCAAAGCGGTACCTTTGCTTGATTTTCAATGAAAGGATAGTTTTGCATCTCCAGATTTGCAGTGATCCTGTGGTCTGATACAGAAGGTACTGGAGTAAGCTTTGACCAATGAGATGACAGGGCCCATAGGGCATCCATCCTCTGGGGAATTTGGTTGCCTGGGCTCAGGGTCAGTATAGAGATGACTTAAGTGTCCAGCTGTGACACACCTCAGTGGGGCTACTTCTCCTTTGCTTGGGAGCTGCTTTTAAGCTCTGGCTCTCACTCTTGGTCTCTACCTGAACTATACTGGAGATGTGCCTGCACCTGGTCTTGTATCTCCCCAATTTGGACCTTGATCCTGATCCACTGACTTTACTTTGTTGCTTGGCCTCAGACCTGGTTCACCACTATGGGTTTGCAGTGATTAACGGGCTCTCAGTTGATGCTGATCACCATCCCTGGACCTGCCCTGCCCTGCACCGGTGCTGTGGGGCTGGGTTCCTTGTCAGGCAGGCTGCTGCTTTGCCTGTATTGCTGTGACCCACAGCTCTCAGGCTGTCTTCCTTCTCAGTACAGCCTATTCTCACTGCTCCCTGGCCCACAGCATGGGGCTCATCACATCCAGCTGTGGGCTTCAGCAGTACTGACATCACTTCTGATCTACAAGTTTGTATTGCCTTCTTAACAAAAGGAGAAACACAGATGCTTGTGGTCCATCTGACCTATCTGATATGGTAATTTTAGATGAAATAAGTTCTATGTTGGAAGGACCTGATTCTCTCTGTTGATTAAAAAATGAGTCTAGAAAAAGTCCATCAAACACAATAATGCACTTTGTAGCTTTTGAAATTCGTTCAAATGGGTCCAAACTATGGTGTCTGTACCTGCCTCTGACCAACTGTTGGTCAGATTGTTTTGTTTCCTATATTCTACTCTAAAAGTTTAGGTTATTTATACATTCTTCACTGAGGCAGAAGTTCTCTTTGTGTCTGGTTCTGTAGCCAACAACACAGCATAATACCCCACAACCTGGGTATTGGGATGCTCCTGTAACACAATAATATCCATTTCAGCATTGCATCAAATAAAAA
This sequence comes from Ardeotis arabs, assembly GCA_011801015.1. NCBI lineage: Eukaryota > Metazoa > Chordata > Aves > Otidiformes > Otididae > Ardeotis > Ardeotis arabs. The sequence continues at coordinate 1,846 of JAAGAY010139753.1, forward strand.
TACACTAGTTCTCTGTGGCTAAAATTATACTGAGGTCAAACTCTGATCTCAGAAGAGCAATACAGCTTAGTAAAAATTTCAACTAATACCTCTCCCTTCATTTGAGCTATTGAAGCACTTTGTGCATTCCTATCAAATTTGTCAAATCTGTTTCCAGGGGAGTTGGGGTGATACGGAAGAGCTTAGTTAGTAAACCAAAGCGTCAACTCAATCAGTTCTAGCAATAGTTATTAGTATCTTTTTTAATCTCTGCAAACAGTGTATTCAGTTTCCATAGCCTCCTTTGGGTCCAGCTAAACCAACTACTCTCCTAAGGGAAGATTATATTAGCATAACTACCACTGTGCCACCTCTGAGTTGACAATGCTCTCTACTGTGGACAGTTGAATTTTTAAACCTGAAAGTGATATTGTCCATCTACATTTGGTCAATACATCATCTCCTTTGTGTTTTCTGCATTTGGTGACCTGATGGTTGCCTGCTTGAGATATTCACTAAAAGAGTAGCTCAGAATTTTTAAAAGTAGATTTAAAAAGTTAGTTCATAGCAAGAACCAGCCTGATTTTAGGAATTTCTGAGAGTGTAACAGCTCCCATATATTTGAGCTACCGGCCGCTTCTTTTCCTTGACCATCATTACCTATTGAGCTGTGTTTGATTTTAAGCCCTTGTCCTGGGAGCTCATAGGTTTATGTTCCAAACAGTCTTTTCTTTGTTTTAATTCTTCTGGAATGTGAACACGGATCCCAAAAGCCCCAGCTGGCTACATCCAAAACTCAGCTACTGGGGGCCTGCAATGTCTTTCTTTGCTTGCTAGTGATACTCAGCATGCAGGTAGAATTTTGTTTTTTGAAAGTTTTGTGCATGAATTAATGAGTTAATCTAAATTAGCAGAGAAAATAATTGGCAGAACTGCCGGCCTCTTGTTAGCCTGAGGGTTGGGAGCACATGAATGCTCTCAAATCTGCATCTCCCACATGGCATCCTATTTCTGTGCCCACTTGAGTCAAAGGACAAGAAGCAAGTACTCCTTTGAAGTACTACCTTAAACAAGAGATAAGGAATAGTAAACTTAACTGAAGCCTAACTGATGGCAAACAATTCTGTCCTCTCAGGCACAATAAGCAATTGCTGAAACTGTCTTTCAACCTCTCTAATGTAATCATGACAGCAATCAACCAAGCCCAATCTCTTTTTTTGCTCTTCCCATGTTATTCTTTTACTTCAGCAGATCTTCCCTATAAAGCTGAGTGATAAGACTTTGCAATTGCATCCATGTTTCCGAAGAAACAGGGCACGAGGTAATGACAGGTTTCGTCACCATAGCAGTGGCTGTAAACAGTTCCCAAGCTTCCTGTTCCTGAATGATATTGCAGTGGCTTCCTGCAATTACACAATATATTGTCATACAGATTAGCTACGGGTCACTGCATGGGGATAGGAAACTTCAGAGGTTTCTGTTGAACCTGTCAGGTTGGGAGATCTAACATAAGGTTGGGATCCCCTCCAGCATTCCTCTCTGTAATCCACACAGCTTACTGCGGGCTTTCTCCGAGAAGGGGGTGTAAAACAAGTTGTACCGTTCCCCTGAGGAAATGCCCCAAACGCCTGTTTTAGGAACAGGCATTCAGAGTCTGTAATTCCTTGAGGAAAGATGAGGATGGTAGGCTTGCAGGAAAGCAAGCTGAAGGAAACTGTAGGGATACAGAAGTGTCTTTTTTTAGGAAGACAGGAGAGTTTTAGATCTTTGTGGGCTTGGCCTGTCATCCTCTGAAAAAGGGACATAACAAACATAATAACTACTGTTCTCGGAATGAAAGGAGAAAGATAGTGAATGTGTGACATTTTCATTAAGGTACCAAGGACAAATCTGGGGAAGAGATGTGCTTCCTCGTGCTCAGGAGCTGGCATTTAATGATGGTCTTATTATGTATCTAAAGTCAGGGGAAATATCCAATAAACCAAAGAGCTGAGGAGGAGACATCAGAAAAAAACCTGTAGAGTTAGGTTTAGAAAACATAAGCTGAGAAAAGGGTCAGGGCTAACCTAAGCAAGGTAGGAACCAGTTACAGTCTCAGAAAACCTCACATATCCAAAGTAAAGGATGAGGTATTTGGACTACAAACCACATGCTGATATTATAATATAAGTCACATATACTTGGAAGAGCAAATATAGATTGCATTTAATATGGAAAATGCCATGATTTGGAGATTACATAACAAAATTAATATTAAGAATTAAACCTAGGCTTAGGAACAGACATGTCATGAGCCCAATCAGAAAGCACAGTGGTGTGCTATGGTAAGACTAGACAGTGGTTTTTTGGCATCTAGAAAGTTGTTTCCCCTCACCCCCTTCCCCCCCACTGTGGTATTTTTGTATGTATGTAATCAATTAAATTGTGTAGCAAATGTGACAGATTCCAAAGGACATTAGCCATCTTTTGAGTTGTTCTTCTCGGAGAATCCTAAAAAATGTTTTTTTCCTTTTTTTAAAGTTATCATCTCTGAGATGAGTTTACACTGGCCCTGCCTTTACAATAGACAGACTAATTGTCTATGACAATATCAGCAATCATCTCCATTAATGGTGGAAGAAGGAAACATATATTATATATTCCTGATCTGTTTTAAGCACCTAATAAAGCCAGTGATATTGAAATTTCCCCCTTTTTTTTTCTTCTCAGTTAAGTGAGCAAATGCGCAGAAACAGTTTGTAAAAAAATGATCTCTACTCTCACTCAACAGATGTTTGTCTCCCCTTTCTGTGTCCCCACTGCTGCAATTATCTTCTTGAAGCCATATGGGGAGGAGCACAGACCAGACATCCACTGAATTGCCTCATTTATTAATCATTCATTATCTTTTGTAAGAATGAGGGAATTTATTAGCTTGTGCCTGAACAAGAGTTTTCTGGGCAGATTCTACAAGTCAGCATTTTCCGAGGCTGAAAAAAAAGCCTGAAGATGAGAAAAGCACTGTCTTTCTCCATTAGTAGTGCTTCCCCCATAATCTGCTGCTTACTCTGAGTAGCCGGAGTAGCCAAGATGCGGCTTGTGCCTTGGCACAAGCTTCATGCATGCAGAACATCTTAACTTCTGTCATGGTAGAGGACTGTGTTCTAACAAGCTGGTTGAAGCTTATGCTTCAGCTTGTCATGGTATGTTTATTTAAAGGCTTAACAGCTTGCCATGGTTTCACTTGATGTTATTGTTAATAGGAAGTGTTTTGTTTTGACTCTTTCCTTCCTGACTTAGGGTCCTTTTTCACAGCATGGCCATCCCCAGACATCTAAACACACCTTCCTTAGGTCTCTTTCCACATGTTCTGCAGTCACGTCTGCATGACCAGATACACAGCACAGGGATCACAACAGCTAAAAAAAGGGCCAAAATGATCATCATCTGGCTTAGTGTAGGGCTGGCCAGATTCAAAATCTTCTATTTGGATGAGTTTTTCACATATAAAAATATCCTTTAAGCCTCAGTACTCTCTCTCCCCCACCAGAGACAAATTCTTGTGGAAAATCTTTTGGGGAAGTACTACAGAGAATTCAGGTTTCATTGTCATTTCAATTAAAATAATATGATATATGACTGTCTTAAAATGAAACATTTTGCAGAAACATAAATTAAATGCCTACATTTCTGGAAATTAAAAGAAAGAAAACCACCCAAACCTCTAACCTTTATATTTCACTGGAATTAAATTTTAGAGTGGATGAATATGCCTGAACCAAAATCTGCTAAAGTGAATGATATGACTCCTCTTGACCCTATCAACCTCTGGGTCAGGGTCTGCATTATTTAGTTTACCCCAAAGAGGGCCATTTAGCAGGTAGCTGATTGGTGTAACTAAATTCTGAAAACAAGTACAGTAGCTGCAGTGGGCTGATGAATATAGCTAAACTGCTGTTCTCTAAACAGTCAAATAGCTAAATATCACTTAAGTGGCTTGGCTTAAATTACCTTGGAACAAGTTACTGTGAAAGGGAAATGAAAGCATATAAATGAGTCTGAGACACTTGTATTCATTTGCGGAGAAGTGAGGGAAACAATTAAGATAAACCAGAAAATGGCAGGCGTGTTGAGCCATATGGCCCTTTCCTGTTTCTAACACTTCTTTTGTTTAACTTTTCCAAAGCAATTTTGTCACTATTATTACTGTGGTTGTTTCAGTTTTAAACATGTTTTCCTAGCATTCAATCTTTTCTCCAGCTGCCCCTCTCCTAAAAAAAAAAAAAAAAAAAAAAAAAAAAAAAAAGAAAAAGAAAAAAGAGAGAGAGAAGAAAAGAAAGAAAAACAGTTCTAAAGCAATTAAAAATAAATGCTGGTAAAGACTTTAAGATGCTCTTTGGCTCACGTTGCCTTTAAAATTTTGCACTGTATGCTAGTTTCTTTTGTTTTTGCTGTCTGCCTGTTTTGCCCAGCTGTTGGACGCTGCTATGCTCTGCTCTAGCAAAACAGATGCAGACTACAGATCACATGGACTGCTCCAGTTGAATGAAAGCAGCTTTGGTCATTAATCCTGTCTATAGGTTCTTTGGCTTTTTTTTTAAAAAAGTTGTCTCTTTTTTTTGTCTTTTTTTTTTTTAATTCTGGCTTTTAATCGTGGTTTACAAAAAAATTAAGAAATTGATGTAAAAAAAGTGTGAGAGACAGAGATCAAGCAGGCTGCTGTGAGCTTTGAAGCATAAAAAATAAAGGAAAAAAAAAAGAAGCTTTTATTGTCAGGAAATGGCAAATACCTAGCTCAGTTTAACAATTCTGTCTGGCTGCGAGATAGGGAAGTAATGCCTTTGGCAGCACATAAACTCTTGTTTTCTTGCCCTTTGTCTTCCGGTGTAAAACACTGTCGAAAATTTCACCTGTCCGTTGCAAAGTTAAACTACTGGCTTTAACACAGTTGCATGGGAACTTGGGTTTATTAATGAATACAACATACCCTCTTTGATTTGAATGCTTTCAGAGCGCTGAAAAGATTCAAAAGGCATCGCTTCCTGCACCAGCGGCGGGCCTTTATACATCTCAGTGGTTCACCCCTACCCAGCTGCTATATCTCATTAACAAGCGTTTGGCCATCGCAGCAAACTTCGCAGTGTTGACACTTGAAAGGCCCAGGCAGGCGCTGGCAGGCTATCAGCTATGGCAACAGGAAACTGCCCCGAGACAACACTGAGAAAACAGCAGCTGCAAAAGCCAAAAGCAAAAAAAAGAAAGAGAGGACGGAGAGAGCTAGGTGTTTCCAGGCTGTGCTGTTTTCCATATGGGCCGTTTGTGCAGCGGAGCTGTGCCAAGGGAGGGGAGGAGAAGGAAAAAAAGAGAAAAGAAAGGTCTAATAAGGAGGTTGATATAAGCTCTGTACATGCTAGGGCATTAAATACTTTTTTGTTACATTTTAATGGCTTCCTAAAGTCTATTTTCATGCAAATAAAAGCCTGCCTGTCTAACTAGTTCACAAAAGCCAGGCCTGGGGCCCACTGCCTGAACCATCTCTGGTCTGGGGTGGCTGCAACCTGCTACCCTCCCCAAAGGGACACGCTCCCCCTGTCCCCTTCCTTGCAGCACATCCCGTCTGGACACCTAACTCCCATAACTTGGTATCTTTATACCCTACACAACTGTGGCTGCATCCCTTAGCCCCAACCAGGCTCCGCTTCCTAAGTGTTGCTGGAGTGCTGAGGACCAAGTCCATTAGCCAAAATGGAAGTTTTGCCATGCCAAGAATGTCTAATTTGTCCTGCCCTGCCCTAGGCAAAGCATGTTTTTCACTGATTTTACATCAGACAGATAGCTCCTGAGCTCAGAGCAGGGGCAAGCCTACAGAAGCCTGTGGGGTGAATGCTTTTATCCCTGTACTTTGGGATGGATGAAGCCCATTGGCAATTGATGACAAAGGGGTGAAGCAGTAGATGAACACTGAAATGCGGGACATTGAAACTAGGATTCTCACTTAACCATATTGCACTATGGTTTTACGTATGTAAAGGAAAACTAAACCCTGGATGTAGTCTATCCTACCTGTTACTCTGTGCTTCTACTGGTGTTCCCAAGGATAACCCATGAGCAGGCACCAGGTTAACTCGTGCAGGTTAACTAGAACTCATTCTGCAAACATCTGCAGCAAATCTTCAAGCAACAATGGTCAGATTCATACAACAGTAATGAAAGCAGCAACAACAGAAAGCAAATTGACATGAGCCCAAGACTCACCACTGCCTTAACATTTGCAATGGTCTGGAAAAAAACATCTCAAATGGTTCTAAGTTTTTAATAAGGATCAGTCATTATTTTTCCAGTGGTTCAAATGTAGTGCTAACCATTGCCATGTTTCTTCCTTCGGCTCCTTCAGGGGTTTTGCAGCTGTGAGAGGCTTTCAGACGGATGTTTAGATAATCCAAGTTTGCATTTTACATTTACAGGTAGGAGTTGTGTACACTATCGCTATTACAGAAAATGGAAACTATTTTCTCAAGCCCCATGCGCGTCAAGCTCCGTGGTTTATACTAAAAGTAGATTTTATAGCCTGTTGTGTACACTTCATGTTTCCTGTGCCAAGGAACCACAAGATAGAAAACCTGCAACCTGTGAAGTTCCTCTGCTGCAAACCTCAACGTAGCGTCGTCACCGATGGTTTCCAGCACAGCAGTGCACACTTCCAGCTCTCTAAGATATGGTTCAGCTTCGGGGTGACTCAGGTGGTGATTCAGTAGGTGGCAAGCTTCCCTCTGTCAATATTGAACTCATGCCCCACTATCCTGGTACACAGCACTGTTTAAAGGACTGTCCTTCTGATGGGATACAAGAGCAATGCAGTGACCGACTACCGTTGTTCTGGATCCCATGGCAGTTACTTTTTTTCACGGGTGGAAATATTAACTCCTGGGAGCTGGCCAGGTTTCAGTTTGGAGGAATACATTCTGCTTAAGCCTTCCTTTCCTGTCCTTACACTGGTTTGTAAACTTGCTCTTCCTGATGGCTTCTTTCCACACGACACAAGGCTGCACACTCGAATGTGGGAGATGATTTCTCTGGATCCAAGGTGCTGGTATCCTGAGTTAAGCCCAAGGAACAGGGGATGGTGCTAGTATCCTAAGTCAAGCAGAAAGAAAGCATAGCACGACTGATGTTAATCTCTGTTATTGAAAGGGTTTACTCACCCTTTGTTCAGAAGTACAACAACCCAGAGATGCTTGAGATTAGTCCTGGATTCTCACATGATATCTGTTGGCAAAAGAGCATGCATGTGACAGGGTAGAACAAATATACGCTTACCATGCTGCTTATTACCGCAATACAGGCCACTTGGAAATATTAGTTAATTCTAAAAAAAGTATCTTGCTAATAGGAGCTGTATGCTGCAAGAAGTACCTAAAGCCATTTCTCCTGAGTTCATACTGGTTCCATTTTATATAACTGAACTATATTATTATTCTATATTTCTGTTACAATGTTAAGTGTTGACCCTGATATTCCTAAAAGCCTTCCATACTTCAGATGTTTGCCAGTTGAGAAGTGGTGCTCCTGGCAATTAAAATGAGCAATGCTTGCTCTGCGGCTGGCATGTCCCTGTAACAGAGCAGTTAGCTACCACGCTTTCGTGCCAGGAGTATGTGGGTGTGCTTACCTCAGTCTGTAACTCTCTCTATTTTGCTCATTTGTGCAGCTTCATCATTTCTGGGGATTTTTTTTTTCCCTCCTGATCAAATACTTTCATGCTTTGGTATGAGTTATCTGTCTGTGCACAGACACAGCCTCTGCTCTCTTCTCTTTCTTGAGGAAGAATTGCAGGATTCTCTCTGTGACTTGCAAAACCATATCTAGACTACATAGGGGTGTTTCATGATTTACTTGTCATTTGTGTCACCCAGATAGGGAATTACTGGTCTGATGAAACAGCAAAGAGAGAATTCGGACATGTAGTGTTTTCCCCTGGGTGCTACATTAAGACGATAAAACATTTATTGATATCAGAGTTGATTCTCCATTACCATGGAAAACAAAAAACAATTTCCAAGCAAAACAGGCTTACAGGAATAAAAAAGTATTTTCTGAGGCTATATTAAGAAGTGTTTATGGTTGATTTTGAGAAACAGCAGAATACATGACAGAATATATGCTTGCTCTAGAAATGTAGAAAAAAACTGTGTGTCAGTCCTGGTAGAAAAAACAGTGCTCTGGCTCGCTGATCGGACAGCGCTATTTTAAGTTTATACACATGAAGACAGATGCATGAGAAGCAATTATGAGATGAGAATATCACTAAATATCTACTTTATTGTACAGCTGTGATAAACTATGGCTACATCTGAAAAAAAACCCCACTGTAAAATACAGTGCAAGTCTGTGCTTTTGTTTAGAAAGTCAGTTTTTTCTGTAACTTGATGAATTCACTGTCAGTCATTCTATGAAAGCTTATGTATCTCAGATAATATGAAATATTACGTATGCTGTTAAGAATATATCTGTTATTTTAATGTGATGTACTGCAAGTATTCAGAATATTGTATCTTTTTATTTTCCTTATTGGACCTAAAAAAGTATTTCTGACCTTGCATGTTTAAAATGAAAGTGTAAATTATTTTCCATATTATAATTTTAATCCTTGTACTAAAAAAGGAATATTAAAGAATTATTTTTTTTTCTTGGAAAGGCCAGGAGGGGATTAGAATTTTGAATTTTTATTTCTATCACTTCAATATTACCAGCCTTTCAGGAACATCGACTATACAAATGGGTACAAAACTGTGTACCCATCAAATAAAACTTGTAATAATGTCTAGAATGAGATTTTAAATGTGAAGTTTTGCCCCAACATTATTTTTTTCTCTTTTTCCTTAAACCTAGGGTAAGAGAAAACTATGTAGAAATGTTAGCATTTCCTTGATTACAAGAATACTACTGGGTATTTTTTTAAGGAAATTCCTGTCTTACAAATGTCTTTCAAAGGAAGCAAGTTTTCAGGCAGTAACTTGGCCACATAGGTTGTTTAGGAGTGTTTTGGGTTTGTTTTTTTCATGTGAGCATCTAAGATTATTTTTGGTAAACAAAACAGCTAGACCCTGATCCAAAAAGCACACAAGCATATACACAATTTCCAGCTCATAAAAAGTGCCATGAAAAGTAATTCATTATAGGCATATTTATTTGAAATATTTCTTGGTGTTCTGCTTCAAGAAACGATGGCTGATTTGAAAAGTGCCATAAAATGGGTTTCTTCAGCTTGATCAGGTTCAGTGAAGATCGTAAAGGACTGTAAAAGCCTGGATTCATTCAGTCTCGTGCCTTTGCAAAGCTCCTGTGAGTGTTTTGTATCATTGCTGTCAGATGTGATTTTCTCTGCCGCTGCAGATGTGCACAACAGATTTACTGTTACAAGTAATACACAGTAAATTCCTGACATAGAGGCATTTAGGGCCATTGCCAGATGTCTCATTTTAATAATACATTTGTATATCCTAGTGCTAGAGGGACAATTAAGCTGCGAACAATAAAGATAAAATCAGTGGAGAACAGGTATTACCACTTTATTGTTGTAGTCAATCTACGGTGCTCAATAAAATTAACGAAATCAGTTTTGATTTTGCGTCGTTACAACAGGATTACTATCATCTAGGTCTCACTCAACAAATCATGGGTAGGGACATGTCTTTATTACAGTTGTCCGCATGGGAAGAATGTCGGCTGTTGCTCCATCTCTTCTGTGACAGATTGGATGCTGAGTTATCTCTGCCAAGCTCCAGGATGCATTAGGCAAATGCAGTCTCGTTTCCGTCCTCAGCAAATTAGTGATGCTGAGAGATCCGTTGACTGGGCACTGTCAGTTTTTTATCTGTGCAATGGCCTGGGAAACATTGCCAGACCTTGTGAAGAGCTAGTCTGTTTGCTACAGGTAAAGGGAAACAGTGCAGGGAGGTTTTAATACTTACCCTCTTTCTAGCTTTCCCTGAGACGGAGTTCTCAAACTAGTTTTGTTTAGCTGGTACAAATAACAAGGGCTACTTCCACAATGAAGGGTGTTTGGGAGTTTCTCCGAATAAAAGCCTCAGCCCCAAAGAGAAAGAGAGGGAGAGCGCAGGTCTAAATGATACCCTTACTTAAAATTACTGAGATCGTGCAGGCGTTGTGAAAAGAAGCAGTAAAAAGTCCCCAGTGTTTACTGTAGCGTTAGGCGAGTCAAGACCTGACCTGCCAGAAATACAATATTGTTTGAATTGAATGAGAAATTCTGATATTTGTACTAGCTGCTCTGTGTTTACTCCTATGGCGCTCTCCAAGATATACTAGGATTTTATGTTTAGGTGTTAATATTAAGAGGTGGATGGATTATAACAATCAGAAGACAGAAGAAATAAAGGGGTTACTGAGAGAAGCTTTCCCTAAAAACTTGTTGGTTTACGTAATGCTCCTTTCTGGCCTTAGATAACCCAGTCTTACCACACCTAAAGATGTCATAATTTCCTCCAGTTAACTCATACACTGAAAGCCACAGCTTGCTTTTAGATGAAGTGTATATTCCAGAAGGACATTCAGTTTTGATTTAAAGGCTTTGAGAGAGGAAGGACCCAGCACTTCCCTGGGTAGCTTGTGCCAATGGTTAATCACTGCCATGGTGAAGAAAGAAAAGAGAAAAATCCGTCCTGAAGTTTGAAATTGATTGGCTTTGACTCTTAGCCTTCCCTTCTCATAATGCCTAAATGAGCAGTTGCACCAGCCCAGACTGCCCTTGTTCTGTCTTGCAGGGGTCTGGAAAATGGTTAACAAAAGGTGGCTGCAGGCAGCGAGCCCTCTGGAGTGTTGTTTCCAATGGTGGCTGTTGTCTGAAATTGCCAATAACAGAATGTGACACAGCTCCTGTTTCCTTTTCCCATTTTCAAGATGTTTTTTTTGGCTGATTCTATGGCTCAGTCCTTCCTCTTGGGTTGTGTCCTCTCTCTCTGGGTCATCTGGGCCATGACCCCACTGAAGGCTAAGTAAGCTGGGCAGTGTGCCCCGTAGTCCTGGACTCCGGTAACTCTGGGCTGCATGTTAGGGTCAGGGGTGGCTGTGCTCTGTCCTCACATTGGGGAAAAATATTGTGTGCAGAGGTGATGAACGAGCCCTGGTATCTTCCAATACATTGACCGCACTAAGTGTCAGTCAACCAGGATGGTGGCCTGCATCTGCCTTCACTTTAAACACGCCTCTTCTAATATGGAAGAGAGAGGAAAGAGGTATAAAAACTATGTGTTTGAAAGATTTGTTTCTGAAGCTGATGGCTGGAGAATCCCTCTCTTTTCAGAGCCATAGTAACATCATTTAGTGTACATTATAGCTTCCTACCACAGGGTCTCCCTAAACTCTGGTCTGAAGCAAAAGCATGCTTGACTACAATCAATCTGGATCACATGCTTTAGTAAATTCAATTTACAAGTGTCCTTCTTCAAACTACCCCTCCTTTCCTAGTCAAAATGAGACAGCATGTAGACAGACAGTTTTAAGAATTATCCCCTGGGCCCTGTTAAAGAAACCAATTCATAGACACTCATGTGTTAACCACATGTGTGTCACTTTGCCAGTAAGTACTTAGAGGCTAATGGTGATGGGGTAATGAAAATAGCTGAAACCATGGAAGGTCACTCCAAAATGTGCAAACTTTTTGAAAAATAATTAATCAATTAACAAGCCACTGGGCTATCAACATGGAATATCAGAATAAGAAGGAAAGCTATTAACAGTCTTGCCAAACCATTATTAGAAATTCTTAGCTTTCTTCAGGCATGTCCTTCTCTCCTCCTCCCCCACCCCCTGACATTTTTCCTTACAAATAGTAGAAGCTAAGTGCCAAATTGCTTCCCTGATTTCAGCAGTCCAGAAAGTCTCCTTGGCATAAATCAACCTGTTCTGGAGACATCTCCCTTCAGCTGAGTCTGCCAGATTAACAATGAAAAGGGAAGAGACAATGGTACAGTCAGACAGCCCTCCAGAAAGCACATTAGTTGAGAGCTAATAGCTGATTAGTAAAATCTTCCCATTATTTAAAGATGCATTTTCCTTAGTGATGAAAGCCAGGTCTCCTAGACCTCAAGTCAATGTCTGGTCTTCTAGGTCATTTCCAGGGCAGGTTTGCACTGCAATTAGCATGGAGTTTGCAGTTTGGGTAGGCGTATGTGCAAGCTAGCTTTTAATGCCGGAACTTGGACAGGATTCAGCTACAGGAAAACCCGAACAGCACACCCAAGCTGAATTCTATGCTGCTGTTAGGGTCCAGTTGAGCTAACGAGCCACAAAAGGCCTTGAGTGAGGCTGTAGCAGACCATACACTTCACAGTTGCCCTCTGCAGTGATTTTAATATTACCTTCAAGTTGTAAGGCAAGTAGTGTCATCTTCCTCAGTGCTGAAGAGTACATTGGTCTTTTACCTTGCTTTTTCTCTGTAAGATGAAAAGAGTGTCAGTGTGGAATTTGCAGCATGTGAGTGGTGATTTTCTCAGCTCTTGAGAGTGACATTTGTGCAATTAATTACTGGTAACTACTGCATCCAACCTACTTTTAAACTCCGCAAAGTGGCTCTGTGAGCTGTTTTCCTTCTTGGTCTGCTGATACACAAGCAACTTTTTAAAAAATGTTGGAATGGAAGGCTATATGGTTATAAAAGAAGTTGCAACTAGATGAGTATTCAGGGTTAAATATATATATATATATTTTTAAAGAACATTTATGAATAATGACTTTCCATTTTTAATCTCATTTTATTATTAGATTGTGAATCCTTTATAAAATGCAAAATTATATATTAGTACAGAAATATCTTCCTGTTAAAGAGCTCACATGCAAATAATGTTTTTTAAAACAGCTATGACGTGGTCTTATTTTTTTGTTGTTGTTTCATTAGTATTAAATATAAATGGCAAAGAATATATTTTAACTTTATGGTAATTTATTAGAAATCTATTATTGGTGGAAAATGTTTTAATGTTTTTTACTGCATGTATTAAATAGATCAAGAATAAATTGACTGCAATATGTAAAGATGCAATTTAACCTGAGTTTAGCTGGATATTTACGTGTATATCTGGTTATAATATGTATATATATATATACACACACACAAAAGAAAGTATAGCTATGCAAGACATATAAACACCTCTCCTTTTCCCAGAAGAACCTATACCAATGCCTGCCAGAAAACAATTTCCACTGAAGGTGATTACCTTACAACGCTAATATTCCTAAGTCTTGTGATACATGTCTTTTTGTTTTTTTTTTCCAACAGCTTTCATTGTCAGAGTAAGGTGATTAAGGAGGAATCTCGGCTTTCATTAAAACCTTAACATTGGCTCCTATCTGACAGCTTGTACAAATGTGACATCTAAATTTCTTTGACTTTTGTAGTCACCTGAACCTTAACAGGCATACTGCAGAAGCTGAAACAGCATGTTTTCGATGTTGGGGCAACTGCATGTCCTGCCTTATTTCCGAGGCATTCTCTGACTGTACAACAATCTTGATAAGAAAAAGAGAGGCCTCAAGCACTGGATCCTTGATTTTCCATATTGCTTCACTACCATTTCATTCCCCGACTCCAGTTTGGACTGCCCCAGTTAGTTGCCGTTACTGACGAAGCTCAGGAGTGGCTAAGGAGGGTTCATTTCAGAGGACATAACTATACCATTCTGACCTCAAGCTATCCTAAACAATCCCCTGACAGCATCCCAACCCTCAAATACCCATATAGGCCTTCACGGTACCCGCTAAGGAAGGCAATAAATAACCTCGGTCCTCCCTGGCAGCTGTGACACAGTTCCCATTTTAGACACTTTTAACTGGAACAGAACATGAAATGAGTAATAAGGACATCTCAGGCACTCATGGTACTGAAGAAGACTCTGGACCAACAATGCTATTGACCACTGTATGATGTGGGCACGGTCAACCTGCTGCAGATGTCACTGGCCCGGGGTTCCCAAGGCCAGATGGCCTTGGGCTCAGTGGCGGTCTCTAAATAGTACGGTGGACTTCGGAAAAAGAGGCTTCTGTGTTTGCATGCAAATCTAATTAGTACATTATTTTTCATTATGCCAATTTCCCCTGGCAGCCAAGCCAGATCTCCATTTGCCAGGTCATTAATGATTTGTGTGATAATCAGATCTAAGTTGATTTTAACTGTTTGTTTTAAATCCCTGGGGATTAGAGTACCTGGATGTTTTAATGCTGTTGGGGACCACTGAAAATCCCACTGACTAAGTAATGCTTGGTATGTTTGTTCAGTTAATCCTAACAGCTCAAGCTTGTTCCAATTAATTTTATACCCAGACAACTGCCTGAACTTTTCAGTGTATGGTAACAATTTATGTATAGGTCTTTATAAAACCTCTTTAAAATAGAGTAAAATAGAGCCAGAAATGGCCTCAGCAACACCCAGTTCACCAGTGCCCTTGGTCAGGGAGGGAGGAAACTCCTTTGACAGCGTATGAGTTACTCCGGCACTGCACCTCTTAGGCAATTCACCTATTCAAGCAGATATATTGGGGATGTATGACTTCGCTGGACAACTGGTGGCCTGCTTTCTGGTGATGAAGGATGGACTACCTGAAGATCTAGGGGTTTAGCAGCCAAGAGGAGGCTGGGAGGAACTATTGGACTAGACAGTGCCATATTCTTATGAAAGACAAGGCAGCATGTCACGCCAGAGCCACTGTTTTGGAGGGAGTATACCGTGTCCAGCAGTATGGGTCTCTGGGGATGTGCACACTGCTAGTGACCTGCAGAAATGTATCAGTGAGTCATTCCCAGGCCACCTGGAAAAGTCTGCTGGAGGGTGTTGGGAGAGCTGGATGCACCTAAGGCGTCATTTGCGTTCAGAGCGCCTTGAGAAATCGCTCTGAAAACTGTCTAAACAGGGAGTTCACCACTCACGCTACTATTCCAAGATGCTTTGTGCAAACACTCCCCAGAGCAAGGAAGGGGTCTGTAGTGTCTCTCAGAAACACAAGCAACTTGTAGATGCTGAGTGAAGGAAAATGTAATAGTGACCAGAAAGACTAGAAGTAAGAAGTCAGCATGGACTGCCAGTTTAAAGTATTCTGGCTAGATATTTGTCTCTTGTTTTTTCTACCCCCAGAGCAAGAAAATAAGACTGATTTTTTTGTTGACAGCTGCAAGAAAAACAAAAAGCTGAGGAAAAGCTTCCTCCAAGCCCTCCTTACCTCTTTCACAGAGGGAGGGCTGGAGCCAGAGGGAGCTCACAGCAGGGGTAAAGGCGGTGGTTTGGAGAACCATGGCACGACTCAGGGGGAGACGACCGGAAGCAAGAACCGACCGTCTCCCTGCCCGGCGCAAACACATACAGACTTAACCTACAGCTGAACTTTTGCCCTTGAGTGACCAGTGCCATTAGGACGGGGGTCAAAAGGTTGCAGGGTGACAGAAAATGGAACTTTATTGAATGAAAGAGAAAATGAAAAAATTCCTTTGTTTGCTTAACTCCGTGTGGTTTGTATAGCCAGTGTGATCCCATAATGGAGTCTAGAGTGAAAAAGTAACTTGATTTATCACATGCAAAGGAAAAAAAAAAAAAGGGAGTGGGGATTTCACTAAGGGAATAACTAAAAAAAAACAATGAAAGAATAAAACCCCAAATCCCTAAAACATTAGAATAAATGTGAATTTAATCAACAAAAGCCCTTTTATATAAATGAGGCAGAGAAAGAATTTTCATTCTTTAGGAACAAGTGTATATTAAGGACACCAGTGTATATATCAGTGTGTATTAGGGACACCAGTGAGGCACGTTAAAAGAATATTCTTCCTGTTTGAGTCAGGGAAAATGTGCATGCATATGAGCATCTGGCTTAAAAATATTTTGGTTTGACACGTTTAAGTGCCAAAATCATGGCTTTATAGGCATAATCCATCTGCGTTTATATGCAAATGCAAACCCCAGATACTTAAAATCAGTCTGAGGAGAGGAAACATCTCTGGATAGGTAGAGAGAAAAAGGGTACAACTAGTAGGGCTCTGGCTGAAACTGGAGATTCCAAGTGAGTTCAGCTAAATATAACCTGAAATCTCAGCACATTTGGCATGCTTAGTATGTGTTGGGTTTTTTTCATTTCTTGACAGAATGTGGTCCATCAGTAAAGATACGATTAGTTAAAATCAGATGTTTTAAAATACTGGATTTTTAGTGCACACTAAATAAGCAGAATAAGCTCTGGCTTATTCTGAATCAGACCCAGGGAGTTATAAAGGATAATGTGCTAATTTTGAGCTGTCTCGCTAGTGAGATTGAAATCAGTGGAGCTAGAGCATCAGAGATCTAACAAAGCCCAAAGCTATGCCAGGTAGTAATTTTCAGCATATACAGGTACTCGCAGAAATAGCTAAATAAAAAAAAATGTGTTAAAGGCAGATCTTAAGGGAATTAAATGTTTCATAATCCATCTTTCGAGCACTAAGGAGATTTTGCCACTGGTGCGCATGTGAAAGTGCTGTAAATCAAATGAGTGGTACTGTACTCTGCATAAATAGTACTTGAGGGGCAGGAGGCTGAAATGCTACTTGATGTGAAGGGGACATCAGACGCTGGCTTCCAGCAGGGCTCCTTCATCTCCATTGCTCTTCCCGCTTCCTTTGCAGTGTACTCCTCTCTCCCTCCCTTGTTAGTTAGTCAGCCCCAGACCTGCAGGACTGGAACAATTACATCCATGTCCTCAGTGTGCCCCACAGCCTCTCCGTTTTGATCACTGTGAACAACTAAACCATCTGGCCTGCCGCTGAGCTGCAGAGAGTGACATACTCCACAGATCATGTCTCCAAGGGACCTCATTTCCAGAATATGTCTACGTCTTGCTAATTCTTTCTGTGTTTTGTCACAACTACAGGCCTTTTTTTTTCTCCTCCATGCAGCTAAAACTCTTATCCAGACTCATTTTGGGTGTTGCAGTCACATCTCTCAGTTACTGCAGTATCCTGTGGTTTTATTCCTGAAAAATGCAGCCACGCTCTCTTCATATCTATTTGGACTGCTGCTGTCAAGATCGTTATCCCCATCTGTTGCCTTGAGTTTGTCACAACTCTATTTGTCTCTTTGCACTGTCTCCTCCTTCTCCACTGTAACAAATGCACTACTTTTCCCTATTCCCACCTAAATGGCACTGTAATCAGTACCAAAAGGCTGACTGTTACCTCCACTGGAACTGTGATAGCAGTTTCCATCACCTCCTTCTCAATTTTCAGACACACATTTCCAATTTTTCATCTTTCCCTCCACCCAGGTGTGAGTGAAAATCCCCACAAATGCCTGCAAACCCGGTTCGTTTTCTGACCTCAGGAAGTCTGTTCCGTTGACCGGTGCTATTACATGCAGTTTCCTTCAGCTCTGCAATCAGGCTGTCTGATTCCATCTAGTGTAAGCACTCAGACCCCTGAAATCTTCCTTTTCGTGTTCTCATTAGTACAATGCCTAAAGCAATGGGGTCCTCATTCCTGAACAAGATTTCCAGTTTGCTTGGGTAATAGAAATTGTCATTATTATTAATAATATTCTCCATCATGCAAAGCTAAATCAAGAGTAACTCCATTAACTCTAAGTACAAATAACCCATGTTTATATGAGTGTAATGGAGAACAAAATTTTCTCCTTATTTTAGGTTTTCTGTTTGACTACAGAGACTAGGTAATTACCATATATTTCCCCTTGCACCCCTCCAAGACTGTGGGAAATGTGGCTTAAATAAAAATACAAAAAGCAAAGTGTATAATGAAGTGCATTTCACATACAGTATTATGAATGAACATGGAGACTGTGAATTAAATGCCTATAAAGTTCCTTAAAAATGCTATTTAAAAATAAACTTTTTTCTACAGGAAATCTTGAACACACTTTAGGTGTCTTTTCTTGTTCTTTCTGTTTTCTTTTCATAAGCTTAGTTAGACACATGGTAGTTTATTGGCTTGCAACATGTCTCCTTGAAAACAATGAAAGCTACTTTTAAGGTCATGGAAAGAATCTGAAAGAAGGATTTTATATTTTGTAAAGCAAACTTGCTCCTGGTCTAAGATCCTTTATGCCAAGTTTCAGTGAATTTTTACAGCCAAGTTATACACTTCCTCTGACAATTTTTTAATGCTACCAGACAATTTGGCTACATGGTATTGTTATCAAAATGCTAACAGAAAAAATCAACAACCCATTATGTTGGGGAACTAGTGTCACTAGACAGTTATTATGATTTTTAGTGTTGTTTCTCTTCAGCAAGTATTAACATGTTTGGGAAAAGGGAAGAAAGGTTGGTAATAAAGGCTAGAATTTTTTTGTGGGTGGATGAATGATTAGGCTTCAGCACGCTGCCAGAGACAGTAAGCAATTTGTGCAAGGCATTGTTCGAAGCAGAGATATTTTGGGAGTAGAAGTATTGTGCATTGTATACCATATGCCAACCTTTTGGGAGGTCATGTTGGGGAGAAAATTTCTCATTGGGAGAAATTTAGGAGAAAATTAGGAAAAAAAAAACCAAACAACAAACCAAAACACACTGTATTTCATCATTTTCACCTACTCACCAAGAATCTGGTGCCTGGAAAATATGAATCTGGCAATTAAACTTGCTTTTCTCAACAACATCTGCTAGACAGTATAGATGCATCCTTAGAAACAAAGCCAGCATATTCTGTGCAGTGATAAAGGGTTTCTGCAGCTATTACAGAAGGGAATGTTGAAGACTTAGAGTAGAATTCCTCTGTAACAAACACTTATCTTTGATATGGACAAAGCATCTGTGGATGCATCTTTTAATTGAGAGATTTGGAGTACAATGACAGACTAGGTTATTTATTTAGACCAGACATATTACATTAGATATAAGATTTGTAGACAGTTGATGTTAAAGGACACGAATTCCACTCACAGAAACTACCTGTGCCTGGTGTTCTGGCACTCCGTGTTTTGTGTGTAAAGAACCAACCTCTGATCACTGCCAGCAGCATCACAACTGCAGTCATGATGTTGAACGTAGCAGAATTCATATATATAAATTCGTGTATATAAAAGCAACAGGATGATCCTGCTAAATATTAAAAAAGCCCACAGTGACAAAATACAGATCATTAAAAAAAACCAAATAACCTCCTTAAAAAAAAAACAGATCAAAAATAGGTTAATTACTTTTCAGATATCTACAAGTGCCATGTGCAATCAGTCCATAGCTTCTCTGTGAAAACTGGCAGCTTGTTCTGGTAGTGCTAGAGAGGGGCTACTGCTGGGAAATAACTAAGATGCTCTCTCATTTAACATAGACCACAGAACAGCTGCCGGATATGAATGCCTTTCAGTCACCATTGATCAGAGATCGATTCAAATTAGTGACCTAGAAATAAAAGGCTGCATATTGAAAAACAAATTTCCTATACCATCCTGTCTTCAGTAATGAGAATTGCAACTGTCTGCCACATTTAACTTTCAGCTGTCAAATCCAGAAGAAACAGATTATTTCAAAGTATGACAATATGAAAAAATCTCTAAAACTTTAGACACTTTTCCTGTTAAGTGCTTTTTTTGTTTGCATTTTTTTCACAGCTTCCTCGCTAAGGTTGTTAGTTAGGTGTTTACAATATTAGGCAAATGTTGGAAACCAATATTTTGTTTTCCACACTTTCTCATAAAAACTTGCTTAGAAATGGTTTTTCAGTCCCAAACTTCTTATATTACATGAAAACCCACAGGGAGGGTGTGCTTTCAATTGCTAGGCTAGAGCGCTCAGGATCTGGATTCCAGTCCTCGCCTTTGCAAGGGCTACCTCCATGGCCTTGGCAAGCTGCTTACATTTTCTCCAGCTCAGATTTCCATTTGCAATTGGGGAAAAGTAATATTTCCCTATCCTGGGAATATTTTGAAAGTAAAGTCACAGGTAACTAAAAGACACTCTGCTATACATATACAAATTATTAATTTGACAATCTTATTGGGCTCTTCTGACTAGTTAATGTTTCTTTTGAAGGCTGAATTGGGAATACAAGGCTGAAATGCAAGATTTATGGATATCATTTTCATGCTTATGATCCTTAGAGATAAAAATAAACAACACTTCCCTCTCCCCATCCACTGAAGAAAATGGGTCAATCAAAAATTATCACAGTGACAGGTTTTTCCTTTCATTAGGATTATAAAACACACAGCGTTAGTAAGAATTGTAGAGATTTTTCTGACAGAATTAATTATTCTGAATGATTAGTTTGTTATGCTCCTTGCAGGCACCAAGTTTGGAAGAGGAAGTGCTTTGTCTTTCGATTAAAAATATCCAAACAGCTCTGTGGAGTCATGATCTGAGAAACCAAAACAAGTCCTTAACCGTAGATAAATGAAGGTTGGCTGATCCCAGTTTGTAGGAAGCCAGAGGAAGCCCTCTGCTCTGACCCCGCGCCCTCTGGCATCACAGCTGGTGCACGAGCACAAAGACAACTTGGATGTAGATGCTGTTGTGGGCACTTTACACAGGCTAGATTGTAAATTTGTCCATTTATGAGTGTCCTGCGGGGGTTCCCACCAACTCAGAAGACAAAGCAAGAGTTGAAGCGAACAAAGCATATCCATAAAAGCTCCTCTGATTGCTCCTATTAATAAAATGGAGGCCATAAACAAATTTACTGTGTACTGTTTCTTAAGTGGGGGCACAGGAAAGCAGGGGATGCCTCCCTTGAACTGAAAGAGTTGTGTGTGCTACATAGAACGAGTGCAGAAGCTATGCATGCTTTATGAAAAATAAATCTGGCTGCTAGAAATGTTTTTCTTTACACTTCTTACTGCTAGGCTGTGGAAATGAATTTCATTCTACCTGAAATCTCAAATTTTGGGCAGAAGCTTGCAACTTTTCATTTGCAGCATACGTAAAACTGATACATTGGGATTTCTGGAGTGCTTTTGGTTTTTCTTTATATAAATTAATAAATGGAAGAATAGTTCTGAAATTATCCTGGCACATATCAGCATACTCCAATGTACTTCAAGGTCCATCTGCACCATGTGTGTTTTTCATTTTCGTTCACCCTTTCTAGCAATAACGATAACATGCTTATTTTTGATGCCAACACCTATTAGGAAGCATTAGATATGGTCCAAAAATCACAGCAGTTTACACAAGTGACTCAATTTTGAGGAAATGATTGACAGAGAAAGCACCATTTCTTTCAAAATGCCAGGCCTGGTGGTTCCTTCCAGTCTCATGCACAAAGAGACCAGTTCACACAGTGGTTTCACTCCTAAGCCATGGATGTTCACATATTTTCCAGGACTCCCTATTCTAGTTTCCTACTCATGATAAGCTGTTCTGCAAAGCAATGCAGATACTGGTAAAGCAGGGAATGAAGCCGGGGTGGAGGTAACAATGCAGCAATCTTTTCTGTTGTTTTGATGGAAACAGTTTTTGTCTGACTTTTATGCCTGTTCTGCTGTAGTCTGCCTTGTACTGCAGGTACCCATCCGGAAAACTTTACTGCTTCCCAAAATTGCTACTGTGAAGTTAAATATGTCAATTGCTGACTGGGCAATGAAGACCCAAAGCAAAAAAACCAGTGGATATTCCCAGGGAGTCTACAAGTCAAGTAGGTGGGAAAGAGTATGTCTGTGGTCCAGCAATGGCATCTCCAATAAGGGACAAAGACCTTTAGCACACCTGGGGTCAGTCCCTGGCAACATGACCCATTGAGGTGCACAGCAAATGCCAAAGTCACAGGGTATTAGAAAATGAAGATACTACTTGTGCTGTAGCTTTCTGCATTGCACTTGGATTCTTTTTCAGATAATTGTTTTTTAGGACTTAGGAGAAACTCTATATTGAAGAAAACTGGATAACTAGCATGGCACTTAATCTCCTCCCCAGGGGACCAAGCATCAAAGGTAGCCAAGAGGTCCACGTGGATTTTTTTTTTTTCTGCTTAACTTTAATTAGTGCCAGGTAAGTTCTGGGCAGAAACCGGACACCTAGCTTAGCTGGAATTCGTGGTCTTGAAACCACTAAGAAAAGCCAGTTCCCATGTTTTACATCTCAAGCCTAACAACACGTGGTCACACTCTATCATGCAGTAATGCTGACTGCAGCACAGGACAGCGCTTGGAGAAATGCCCTCGTTCTGTTTCATTTGGAGTTCATTTGTTCTGAAACTTCCAGTGACAAAATTATGGTGCGGTTTTAATAGGAGTATATGTCTAAACTCATACTCATGTTTTTTCTGCAAATCTGGTTTAGAAGATCTCATTTTTCTCCTCCCACACAGGCACTCTCTGCCAACTGCACAAACAATGACCTGTATTCATCCACGCTGTA
>JAAGAY010139754.1:0-59727 GCA_011801015.1 Ardeotis arabs
CCCTCCCCCAGCGACACTAGTTTAAAGCCCTCCGGACAAGGCTGGCAAGCCTCTGGCCAAGGACACTCTTCCCCTTCTCGGTTAGGTGCACGCCATCCACCCCGATCAGCCCGGGCTTCTGAAAGCACGCCCCGTGGGCGTCTCCCAATGCAAAATCATTGGGAAAATATGAGTTTTGGTAGCTACAAATAATCAAATAATTTGCTCACGTATTTCAAGTTTACATCTAAGTTGCTCATGAAAGTAACTTTTTTGTGTGTTAGCTCATATTAATTAACCCAAAAATCAGTATTATGCGATTTATTTTACTTGTATTTTTGTTAGCATTGTAGTCTTGCTAAGCTAACAAAAAATATAATCTAAAGAAAGAAGTGTATAAACATTCTACTGGGACTGTAGTTGTCAGTTAAAGTCTTATCATCGGATGCTTTCTGTAAAAATGATTACAACTTTTGTGGTTGCAATAGGTTTCTTATTTCAGCACAGAAATTTGATTAATTAAAACCAACTGGTCTGAAAAGCTACTGAAAAGCTGAGTGTGATTTACTGGGTAACTTGTAAAAGCTCCACATATTGTTAAACATCAAGAGCTGCTGTCAATAATTAATGGGCTATGTTTATACCTCCTGAAAGTTTAAACTGTAAACCAGAACTTTTTCTCCCGAAAGAGTTCCATAAACTGCTCTGCAGAAGAAGTTAGGGAAGAATCGGAAGAAATGGCTGCTAAACCAGTAGACTCCCAGGATCAGTGCTGAGACTAACCTTTTCCCATCTTTTGCTTATGTCTCCAAAAATTTTTCATCTTGAAGAGGTACAGTTGCTTCCCGCATAAGGTGAGAAATACTTTCCCCTCTTTCCAAGGGTTTTGGCCTAGTGTCTCCTCTTCAAAGACCTTTATACACAAATGAAAAACAAACAAACCAAAGATAACTGTCTGGTGCAATCTGCCTCCCTGGAGCTCACCTACAGTCTCCCAAATGAGTGTGACCAGTCTTCAAATATTTAAAATAACTAATGCACAATCAATCTATTGCTACCAGTAAAGGTAACAGTCAGAGTCTCTTGTACAATTGTCAGTATAGCTTTATATACTTATACATAATATGTAGCCCTTGATGTTTATATTTTAATATTTTATCTTTTAATTTAAAAGCTTATTGTTTCTTTGTCTCATCACTTTCTTTTAAGGAACTGTCATTTTTTAATACAGTGAAGATGTGGAAGAGTTAAGTTGACTGACATCCAGTCATTGACGCACAAACGTAAATAACTTCCATAATGAGGAACAGAGTAAATACCAACTAAGGATTTTTTCAGTATTGTTCCCATAGAAGAAATAAATGTCAAGACACTAAAGTATTTTCCAGTGAAAATTATGTACATATGTGTTTTTTCCTGTCTCCTTGTCACACCGTATCTGATGTGATATTTTTAAAACAATTTAGATAGCTCTATACATTAAATCCAACTTCTGGAAATGCGTTACAGCCACAATTCCCAAAGGCAACATAGGGAAGTTAGATGTTCCATCTACAGCTGTTTTAATAACAAAATGAAAAACTGCAATCCACTTTTATTAAAAAGTATTAAAATGCCTCAGGGAAAAGTGAGATCATAGTTTTAAATTCTTTAGGTGACATAAAAAGCCAGTATCTTTTACCCAAGACAGCATCATGTTAGGTTCTATAAAATAAAATGAACGCATATCTGGAGCAACTTACAGAAATAATAGTGTACAAGAAGGCAGATATGATGATATTTTCTCACTCACAATATTTCAAAGTGCAGGTAATCAGAAAATTTGGGATGAAGTCTTGAAAGAAATGCATATTTATCGGTTTTTGGGAAAAAATAAAAAAAGAAATACAAACACAACTAGCTTTTTCACACCTTCAGTGAGTATTCTGACAACTGGGCTGTTCTATAGTCTGGCTTTCATTTCACTCCAAAGCAAATTCTAAGGCACTAATTTCTAAGTATGCCTGTATCTGGGTGTGTTTCCATACGTGTCTGTTTTTCTGTGTCATTTTGTGTGAAATGGAAATGAAGATTTCCTGTTGGTCCTTATCTGAGGTTAATTTCAGAGGCAAACTTTGCATCACACCATATTTCCCAATACAGACCCCTGAGGGACACCACTCATCATTAGTCTCCACCTGGAGATCAAGCTGTTGACTGCAATTCTTTGAGTGTGACCATCCAGACAATTCCTTATCCATCATGCCTCTTCAGTTTAAAGACAAGGATGTCATGCAGGAAAGCTTCAAATGCTTTGCATAGGTCCAGGTAGATGACATCAGTTGGTCTCTATCATAGAAGGCCACCAAATGTGTCAGACACAATTTGCCTTAAGTGAATCCATTTTGGCTCTCACCAATGAGCTCCTTATTTTCCATGTGCCTTAGCATGGTTTCCACGAAGACATGCTCCATGACCATTCCAGGCACAGAGGTGACACTGACTGGCCTGTAGCGCCTTGGGTCTTCTTTTTTTCCCCTTTTGAAAATGGCGTTTATGTTACCCCTTTTCCAGTCAGTGGGAACCTCAACAAACCAACACAACTTCCCAAATATCATGGATAGTGGTTTAAGAATTTCATCTGCCACTTCCCTCAAGACCCACCAATGTATCTCATCAGGTCTCATGGACTTGTGCACCTCCAGGTTCCTTAGATGGTCTCAAACCTGCTCTTCTCCTACAGTGGTCAGTTCTTCATTCTCTCATTCCCTCCCTTTGCCTTCTATGACTTGGGTGATGTGGCTAGAGCCCTTGCCAGTGAAGACTGAGGCAAAAAAAGTTGTTCAGTACCTCAGCCTTCTTCATGTCCTGGGTAACTATGTCTCCTGTTTCATTCCTTGGAGGGCCTACATTTTCCCTAGTCTTTCTTTTATCCCCAATGTAACTAAATAAGCTTTTCTTATTGCTCTTCATATCCCTGGCTGGATTTAATTCTATCAGGGTTTTGACTTTCCTAACCTGATCCCTGGCTGCTTGGACAATCTCTCCAGTCCTTGCTTCCACCCTCTGTAGGCTTCTTTTTTTTTTGTGTTGGAGTTTGTCCAGAAGCTCCTTGTGCATTCATGCAGGCTTCCTGGCGATTTTGCCTGGACTTCCTCCTTTTTGGGATGTATTTTTCCTGAGCTCAGAGGAAGTGATCCTTGAACATTAACCAACTTTCTTGAGCCTCTCTTCCCTCCAGGGCTTTAGCCCATGGTAGTCTGCCAAATAGATCCCTGAAGAAGCCAAAGTCTGCTCTCCTGAAGTCTATGGTAGACAGCTTGCTGTGCACCATCGTCTCTGCCCTAAGGATCTTGATCTCCACCATCTCATGGTCACTGTAGGCAAGGCTGCCCTTGAACTGTACAGACCCCACTAGCCCTTCTTTGCGGATGAGAACAAAGTTCAGCACAGCACCTCTCATTGTTGGCTCTTCTATCACTTGGAGAACAAAGTTATCATCAATGTATTCCAGGAACCTCCTGGATTGCTTTTGCCCTATATTATCACTATATTTTATATAAACAATATATTTTATATATGTGTGTATATATATATACACACATAAAAATATATTTTATATATTGTTTTATGTAATGAAGATGACTGCTCAGTTTTACTTTTCATTTCATGTCTAGTTTTGTATACATGTAAGACTCAAAGTGGAAAGAAACACCATATTTTAAGGTCCATCAAAATATTCTTTGTTTTACAGAATTGCACCCTTTGCAATGGGGAAAGCACATGGCTGAATATTAGCTAGTTGCCCAGAAGCATTGAAGAAAGATGGAAAGGAAAATAGTATATTTTATTAGCTAGTGTGAAGTCTTTTTTCACAGTGAAAGTAACATCTAATTGATGAATTACTGGTTATGACTGTAAATAAAATTTGAGTATATTGCGTAAAGAACGTAAATTCTGAAAGTTTCCAAAGGACAATTGATAACTTTCTCTGTAGGTTCTGTCAAATAGCATTAAAAAAAGTCACAAGAAAGAATTACTAAAACATAGAAAAACAGTATATCATGGTAAGTTTTCTATCCTAAAAATACTGCTGTCTCTTGTAATCAGTATAAAGATTGTAAGTAACAAGAGGAAAAGAACAACAATGAGGACCGCATAAAGAAAAAAAAAAATCATTATATAGACTGATCATGCTACTGAAAATGTGGTATGTGCTCTTAGAACTAGAAATAAAATGACAATAAATGTCCAAAAAAAAATTCTGTACGTATCTTGAAGAGATATAGTAATTTTTGCAAAAACTTTATCATTGTCTAATTTGAAAGCTCTGAAAGACCTGGAAATTTGTGGGAAAACGAACTATGTCATAAAACAAGAATTACAGAGTAGACCTGAATTAGTCTGGAGGTCCAGTAGTTAACTGAATGGTACACCATCTGGATGAGATAAAGAAGAGGAAATTGACAAGTATATTAATAGTAATAGAGCTATAGAGACTATCTGAAACACATAAAGATGATAATGAAAATTTGAAACATAAGTCATTGATACATTCTAGAGAAGTTGAGATATACACAGAAAAAAACAACAATATTAATATCAACACGTTTGAAAATGATCAGAGGGATTTCTTCAGGCAGTCGGACCACAGGGATAAAAATAATATAATGATAAATAAACAAACTCTTATTAATTTTTTTTTGAAAGATCCATTGGAAAAGAAGGCACAAAGTAACACTTCGCCAAAGTTGAAAATAAAATAGAGAACTAGATGATGGTATTAATCAAACTTATTACAATTTACAAAGTACATTGAGAAAGTTAGCTAATTAGTAAACACCAAAAATAAATAGGATCTAAAATTATTGGTTAGACAGTGGGATTAATTTATATTTTCAGCTTAAAATATATTTAAGCCCCAAAGAAGTTAAAAAAAAAAGTAACTGAAAGATGAGAAGCAGATCTTTTTTCTTCGTAAAAATGAAACATGACTTCCTAAATGTCAACCTGTAGCTTTGCCTGCAGTATGGTATATTGTCCCTGTAATTATATGAATTAAACATTTTGCAACTAATTATGTATTTTCTCAAAAGAAGGAAGGATTTTATAGTGCTGGGACAAGGTGCACATGATGACTGATAGCTGCATGAAAAGTAAAAGATTCAGAATATATACTGACTAGGTTATAAAAAAAATTAAGTCGTGTTCCTGGGTTATGAGTGCACTCAAATTGATTAAATACCATCCAGCATTGGTAGAACTTCTACAGAGTAGCAAAGGAAAGTGCACGTTATTCTTAATCTACCAGGTTAAAACTGTAAAAAAGAATTCATACACCACGCGATTTTTTTTTTTTTTTGGAGGAGATTCCACGTCATCTTTGTTCTTTGCTATACCATTGTCTGCAATGCTAAGTTATTAAGAGAAAGCTATATAACTTAAAATAGTTGTCATTTAACTGATCATCAAAAAGAATCTGTTTCATATGCATTACTTGAAATTGTTAATTGTTCAAATGTGTGATTTTCTGAAAGACATGAGAATGGCAATCAGGGAAAGCTGATGTAGATTTTTTTTTTTGTGTGTCATTTGGGATATTTTTGGGAGGGTTGGATTTTTGGGAGGTTTTTTGTTTGTGGTTTTTTTGGTTTTTTTTTTAAGACATCAAAAGTAACAGGGAAAGCTGGGGAAAATGGAATATTATTAGATAGAGTTAAATCTTATCATTATGTAGGATTTTGTTGGAGGAAGGAATTAAGGCAATAGTAATGAAAGACAATTCCAAGACATCAATAAAAGTCTGAATAAAAAGACCATAATGAAAAATTGAAATATTTCCTTGCAAATACAATTGTATGATGTGCTATCATAATGTATTGGGCAAACCGATCTAAGAGAATTAGGCAAAAATGGCTAAGAGGAATTTAATTCTGTATAAAGAAGTAAAAGGACATGGACAAGTTTTTCTTTTCAGAAAAGATGGAGATAAAAACATTAAGAGAAATCAAAAATACATTAGGAGCTTATAACGTTAACAGTCTCTGTGAAAGATAAGGGTGCAATTCGCCACACCAAATGTAGTTGCCTCATTTGTAGACCAATGTTACTCTGTGCCCCTTTAGAAAACAGAGTAAAACATACATTTTGGAGAGAGCAGTTTATTTCATTCTAAGGAAATACACATGTGTTCTTACTCATTCACTAATTTTTTTTTTTTTTTTTTTTTTTTTTTACCATTGACAATTAGAAGGAGTCTGGGATGGCTAGTTCATCCATAGAGATTTTTGAAGTTTACTGGATAAGCTCCTATCTAGACTGATTAGATGGTAGAGCAAAACGAAATGAAAAATACTGTACTATTGAAAGTAAGCCATCATACAAAAAAGGACAAGATATTATATAGAGATTTAAAAACAAAAAAAGTATATGTGGATTTTTTTTTTTTTTGGGAAAAAAATCTTTTAGGAAAGTGATGAACTACAAATGGCTTGTGAAAGTAGGAAAAAAAAAAAGAAATAGAAGCTGAGCATTTTGTTGTTGAAAGATATATTGTACCAGCTATATTAGAGAAAAGATAAGTTATAGAAAAGATATAAGCCTCGAATGAAGGATATGTAGCCAGGTCCCAGAGAAGTTTACTTACAAGGATGTACCAAATTGGCCCAAGATAAGTTTCTACTCATTGGTCTATATATTATATCAGAACAAAGTTGGCAGCATTATTTAGTAGCTGGTATACAAAAAATACAGACTACAACTCAGAGGGAAACATCCCATCACAGGAAAAGTTACAGAAAATAAGAATGTAAAGATATTGGAGGATTTTTAAAAATTATTATAAGATGTATAAACTAGGAAGACTATGTGTGATACTTTTAAGAAACAGGGAAGATGAGTATTTCATTGCAGGCTCTTCCTGAAATTATGAGCTCATGAAAATTAAAGTAGAAGACAATTCATTAAACTTCATTCGTTATAACCAAAACTGGGAAATGTTAAGACACGAAATAAAAAAAAAAAAACCCAAAACTGATAACTGCAATGAAAATAATCTAATTGTGGAATAACAAAAAAGCCATTACATGTATTAAAATCCATGTGATTAAGACAGTAAGACAACAGAGCCTTTAGAAAGAAGCTTTGGTGAGCACTCTTAAAATAGCGAGGTGGAAAAATTCCAGTGTTACTAAAACTTTCATCTAAACAAGATTTGCATTGCAGATTGCATCCCTTATCACTCTTTCTCTTTTTCTAAGTGTTTGGAGACTGTCAAGATGTCATTTTATTAGCAGTAGTTAAGATAAGAATCATGGTTATTATTGTTATTATAAGCAAACAAGAAACAAATTTTAGAAAGTGTTGGATTGCTGACCAGTCATGCGTAGCATTGCTGAAATACTAACCAGAGCTGCATTAACCTGCAAAGTATTTTTTTCAAATTCTATGTTCACATATGGCAATATTTTTGAAGTTGTTGAGGTAATTGATCAGCTTTTCAGCTTTCTGCAAGAAATGTATCCTATAGCTCCTATTATTGCCTACCTTGTAATGAATGTCCTCTAGTGCTTGAATAATTAAATCGACTAATTTTAAGTTGAAATAAAAGCATGAGCTGTCAGTCAATTACAGACATTCTCATGATTTACCTCACTGGTCTTTTTATAAGCAGAACTGACATGTAAAAAATATCATCATAAGTAAACCCTTGGTACTTGAATGCCTGCTATTCCCCATGAGTGCCTTCATAACTATAGTTTTCTTGGTAGTAAGTTGTAATGACAGCTGTCAACAATGGATTTTCATGAAACATACCCTGACCTTTAGATGCTATATGTTACAATTACTGTTGTAAAGCTTTTGAGGATTTGCGTTGGGATTTCACACTTAAACACAGCTGCAAATTGTTAACCCTTCTTGAAGTCTTCCAAGAAGGTATGAGAGCTTTTATTTCTTTTTTTTCCCCCTTTTTTAAACATGGGAACTCACACACAAATACAATAATTTGCAGATTAAATGTACATAATGACTGTGAGACAACTGTTTAATGAACAAGCTCTGAAAATAAAACATTTCACTGTAGAAGTCATGCATTTAAAAAACCACAATCTCTACCTGCCTATGCAAAAAAAAAAAGAGGAATAAAATATGAATGAAACATACGGTTCTTAAAAAAAAAAGTCTTTTTGGAAATCACAGCCATATAATCGCTTCTGTTATACTACAGAAATGCAGGAATGTAAAGGATTTTTTTAAAAATAGCAAGAATCTTACTAAGATAAAAAGGATGACAACAGAAAACTCATATTAAAAGCTATATCTCTGAGGTACTATTCTGCTAAAAGAATAAAAGTTGACATATAAACCTGCTGAAAAGGATGGTTCAGATTTTCTTTTTGTGTGATATGCACGTCATTAGCTTAAATGAATAAAATAAAATTAAAATTACACACACTCTTTAGACAAGCCTTTGTCTGTCATGTCAACTGAAAAACATCATATATTCTTCTGTTTAAGGAGTTCTGCTATGAACTGTGAATGCAGAAGTGCAGTACTTGGTAAAATCTGTGCTGAATGAGCAAAAAGATATGTGTGTGTTGCGTCATATCCAAAACATAACAAAAGCAGAGAGGATTGTATGTAGATAAACAAGCAATCTACTTTTGATATTTAACATCATTTTACAGCATTTGGCCAATTTTTTTCATCTACCAAGAAAGACGAAACCTAACATTCTATACTTTTAAACTTGCTGGTGGTAAGGATAGTTCTCTATGAACAGGCTACTGTAGATTCTAATGTTTCCTTAGCATAAACTTACAGATTTTGTTTTCCTACTTTTTTCTTCTTAGTAGAATATAACTTGTAACAAACACAATATTTTTTTTTTCTTTTTGCTAAATGTATCCATTTTAAAGGCATATATTTTATCATATATAGGTCTTTGGTGAATGTATACACCAAAGATTTTCCCCATATATGTTTCCAAACAGCAATGTCCCATTTAAGTCAAAATCTATGCAGATCTTAATGAGAGTGGCATTCTATTTCAAATTTCCCAGATAATCTGACAGTTGCTTAAGAAACAGTTTCACAAGCTGTAGCCTTACTCCTTATCCTTCCATTCTGTGGGATTACTATAAAGCAGGTAAGTAAATATTTAATCATAATTTCAGAAAAAAAAAAAGAGCTCACACATGATAGCAAAAAAAACTTCAAGAAAAATAAGTAAAAGTTTGTGGTTTGCCTGTTTATATTAGTAAAATCAAGGAATGTATGGCATCTGCAATAGTTCACAGATTTTCAAGCTTTTATTTTTTTTTTTTTCAAAGATACAGTGTATGTTTTATCGTGCAAGTAATAGACATATTCTTGGGTGTTTTCTGGGGATATTTTTTAGGTTAACATATATTCAAAGGTAACCACTTCTTTTTTTACTTGCTGACCTTAAAACACCCCTGAGCCCAATTTCCAGAAAAAGGCTATTGTTTCAGGGGGGGAAAAAAAAAAAAAAGAAAGTAGAGATGATAGATAAATATGAGATATTACTGTTTCATAATTATTTTATTGTATGTGCTAGCAATTCTGGGAATCGATTTTCAAAGAATATTTGTTTTTGAAAAATAAATAATATTGTTGATTCTAAGCAATCGACTTAGTGTACAGCCAATTCACAAGCAATATAGAGCACATAGAGACCGTTATCTTATTATAAAACAGGAAAAAAAAAGGATACCCTTCAGATTGACCTCAGACATGACCATTTACTGAGATGAAAAAAAATTTGCCTTCGAGGACAGGCCATAGATTATCGTGTTAACAAAAGCTTTTTCAAATTAATTCTATTTTGACTTGATGTGAGATTCGGGTTACCACAATGTCATCCAAAACAGGAGTTAGGTGGAATTTAGGCATTCTAAGTGCAAAAAAAAAGGTAGTGTAAATCACCTTCAGTACCAGTCATTTCTGATTCATACGTGAATGACCATATTTATTATGTTTATACTGCCAAAATAAAGAGGGTCAGGACCCTGCCCTCAAGACCAGGTAGCACTGACTGCCTTTTGTGCACATTGGTTTGGATTGTTTTGCTCTATATAAGTTCTATGTTGGGGACAGATGGCTACAACCATGCATAACAGTGGTAGCTTTTAATATTTTTTAACTTGTTAGAATCTCAAAAATAAATTTTCTTGTAATTTTTTTTTTTTTGGGGAATGTTCACTTGCACATCAGGCAACAGAGGTATAAGAGAATGATGTCCAAAAGAAGAACAGTATAAGCTGAAGTGGCATTTAAGAAGACTACAGTGAGAAGTGAGCTTTAATTCTTGAGGGTTAAAAAAAATCAAGTACAATTTCCCTATTTGTCCTGTAGCTGTTGAAGTAAGTCCTTTAGCCTCTAGAACATTGCCTACTAAGAGTATGGCAACACTACTGAAATATCTTTTAATGGTGGGAAGCAGAAGTAGAAGCATAGCTTTTTTCAGTTTTGTTGAACTGAAATGCCATTCAGGTGTGTTAAGCAAGCTCAAAATACATTTGAAGAATGGTACATGGATGCAGGTACAAAAAATGCAAATGAAAAACTGAGAAAAAAACAGACACTTCCTTATTTTTGTTTAAATCATCATGACACTGAAGTAAGTCCTAAAAATTTTGGATATTCTCAGTGGGCTACAAGTACAGAAGCTTGCAGTCAGCTAGGAAATGTTGAGGTCTGATCTGAAGGTTCCTCTCAGCATTATGATGATTACAGCACAGTGTTTCAAGTACATCTCCATTAGAAAACCAAAGATCTTCTCCAGACTTCATCAAGGAACTCCTCAAATTCTTCCAGATTGAGCATATAAAAATGGAGTCAACACAAGCACTAGTCATTGTTTAAAATTTACCTAATATGGACAGTAAAAAAAAGCATTTCTTTGTTATGATTACATGTTATTTGGATCTCATAGCTTGTTACTAATCAAATATAGATTTCTGTCTCTCTACCTGACTTGTCCAGTAAAAAAAGGGAGCTGCCAGGTTTCTATTCAAGATAATTAATGGTCATCTGAAATTTTTATTCAGACTGATGATCCCAGAGAGATTCATTCTAAAAACGATGCAGCTGTTAAGTTTAAGAGAATATTATAAATTAGAATCATTTTGATGTGCCTGATTTGAAAATATCTATGTAATATTCAAAAGTAGTCCCCATAGAATTTTGCATACCAAATGCTACACAGATATAATTTTGCATTCACTCCTCACTAACACATTTAATCTGTGGTAATTAATTATCTACCTGTGAAAAATTACATCCAAATATTTACTTCAAAGTTTGGAAACAAAAATAGCCATGATTTTTTTTTTTTTTGTAAAAAGAATACATAAAAGGTTTTCTCTCACTTTACATTGCAGTTTGCTACACAGAATGCTCTCAAAGACAAACAAAAAAAACCAAAAGCAATAATATTTTTTAGCAAAAATATATTTTAAACTTGTCTTACCAGACGTATTTGACAGCTTTACCACAACAACAATGGTTAACATATCAATGTAGTGATGATATCCTGTAGAGAAATCCTGGAAATTCAAGGACATGCAGTTTCTCTCTATAATCAGCCTAGTATATGTAACAATACAAAATATTCTAGAATTTTTCAGAATATATTATCAACTTACATAGCTTCCAATGAAAGCTTTAAAATGAACATAATTAAAAAAAATACAGGCTGATATAATTATATATGGTCTTTTTTTAGTTAAAGTATTATGTACATAGTAATGTTCAAAACAATTCTACTACATTTAGCTTGGCAATATTAGAATTTCTGGGTTTGGCCCCTATTTTAGAAAGAGAATAATAGAATCATATAATGGTTTGTGTTGGAAGGGACCTTTAAGGTCATCTAGTCCAAATACCCCTGCAGAGGCAGGGACATCTCCAACTAGATCAGGATGCTCAGAGCCCTGTCCAACCTGGCATTGAATGTTCCCAGGGATGAGGCAACTACCACCTCTCTGGGAAACCTGTTCCAGTGTTCTACCACCCTCATTGTAAAGAATTTTTTGCCTTACAGCCAGTCTGACTCTACTTCCTTCTCTTTTAAAGTCATTACTCCTTGTCCTATCACTACTGGCCCTGCTAAAAAGTTAGTCCTCATCTTTCCTATAGGCCCCCTTTAAGTACTAAAAAGTTGCAATAACGTCTCCCTGGAGCCTCCTCTTCTCCAGGCTGAACAGCCCCAACTCTCTCATCCTGTCTTCACAGGAGAGGTGCACCAGCCCTCTGATCATTGTCATAGCCCTCCTCTGGACTCTCTCCAACAGGTCCTTCTTATCTTGGGGGCTCCAGAGTTGAATACAATACTCCAGGTGGGGGTTCTCACAAGAACGGAGCAGAGGGGAAGAATCACCTCCCTTGACCCACTGGCCACACTTTGGATGCAGACCAAGATACAGTTGGTTTTCTGGGCTGCAAGTGCAGATTGCCAGCTCATGCTGAACTTCTCATCCACCTTCACTCCCAAGTCCTTCTCCTCAGCGCTGCTCTCAATTCATTCTCCTCCCAGTCTGTATTTGTGCTTGGGACTGCCCTGACCCATGTGCAGGACCTTGCACTTGTCTTTATTGAACTTTATAAGGTTTGCACATGCCTGGCTCTCCAGCCTGTCAAGGTCCCTGTGGATGGCATCCCTTCCCTCCAGCGCGTCATCTGCACCACACAGCTCGGCGTCATTGGCAATGTTGCTGAGGGTGCACTCTATCCCACTGTCCATGTTGCCTACAAAGACGTTAAAAAGGGCCAGTCCCAACAATGACCCCCGAGGAACACCACTTGTCACTGATGTCCACTTGGACATCGGGCTGTTGACCACAACTCTTTGAGAGCAGCCATCCAGACAATTTCTTATCCATTGAGTGGTCCATCATTCAAATACATATCTCTCTACTTCAGAGACATGAGTGTCATGCAGGAGAGCATCAAATGCTTTGTGCAAGTCCAGGTAGATGACATCAGTTGCTCATCCCTTACCCACCAATGCTGTAACTGTATCATAGAAGGCCACCAAATTTGTCAGGCACAATTTGCCCTAAGTGAATCCATTTTGGCTCTCACCAGTCAGCTCCTTGTATTCCATGTGCCTTAGCATGGTTTCCACGAAGACACGCTCCATGACCATTCCAGGCACAGAGGTGACACTGACTGGCCTGTAGCGCCTTGGGTCTTCTTTTTTTCCCCCTTTTGAAAATGGCATTTATGTTACCCCTTTTCCAGTCAGTGGGAACCTCAACAAACCAACACAACTTCCCAAATATCATGGATAGTGGTTTAAGAATTTCATCTGCCACTTCCCTCAAGACCCACCAATGTATCTCATCAGGACTCATGGACTTGTGCACCATCACCTTAGATGGTCTCAAAACTGCTCTTCTCCTACAGTGGTCAGTGGTCAGTTCTTCATTCTCTCATTCCCTCCCTTTGCCTTCTATGACTTGGGTGATGTGGCTAGAGCCCTTGCCAGTGAAGACTGAGGCAAAAAAAATTTGTTGAGTACCTCAGCCTTCTCCATGTCCCTGGTAACTGAGTCTCCTGTTTCTTTCCAGATAGGGTCCACATTCTCCCTGGTCTTCCTTTTCCCTCTGACATACCTAAAGAAGCTTGTCCTGTTCACCATGATGTCCCTCGCCAGATTTAATTCTATCAGGGCCTATCAGGGCCTTCTTTATCTGATCCCTGGCGTCTCGGATAATCTCTCTGTATTCCTCCCAGACTACCTATCATTGTTTCCACCCTCTGTAGGCTTCCTTTTTGTGTTGGAGTTTGTCCAGGAGCTCATTGTTCATCCATACAGGCCTCCAGATTTTATTGCTTGACATCCTTTTTGTTGAGATGCATTGTTCCTGAGCTTGGAGGAGGATATCTTTGAATATTAACCCACTTTCTTGGGCCCCTCTTCCCTCCAGGGCTTTATACCGTGGTACTTTCCCCAGCAGATCCTTGGCGAGACCAAAATCTGCCATCATGAAGTCCAAGGTAGAGAGCTTGTTGCACACCCTCCTTGCTGCCCGAGGGATCTTGATCTCCACCATCTCATGGTCACTGTCGCCAAGGCTGCCCTTGAGCTCCACATTCCCCAGTAACCCTTCCTATTTTGATTTTTCTGGTACTGGAGAACGAGATTGAGGAAAGAACTCCAGGCCTTTTGATGATCAAAGAAAGATGTTATCCAAAACAATATATATACTGCAATTAGTAGACTGATTCAGATATGCAACATAGTTTACAGTTTTACTAAAATTTCACTTCAGCAATTTAAGAGTTTTTAATAGAAAATGCAGTGCTTAATAGAGAAAATGTCATTCTCTTTCCTGCTCTCATCCACTTCTGCTCTCGCTCTCCTCTTTTCCAATTTAAGAAAGAATTGTGGTTAACTGATTAGGTTATATCTCTTGTTTTCATTGCACTTACCATGCTGAGAAATTGTAGAAATTTGAGTCTATATTTAACAGCCAAGGATTTCTTCCAACACATTCAGTGCCTTCTTTTGTATTCATCTTGTAGATTTTTGGCAATATTGGTCAAGATTATGATAAAGTATTAAGTACACAACTTACTACTTTAAGTATTTGGCAATAATGACAATGTGAAGCAGTCAGAAAAGAGTGGTGGATAGTAAAAGGAGATCACTTCAATGACTTTCCTCTGCTATATCATATTTATAAAATTATTAAACTTGAGGTTGAAGAAGAAAAAAAAAATTAATCTTACTTCCTTTAGAAAGCCAGCTTTGCCTTAAAAAACAGATGCTTGAGGAGAGAGAAAATTGACTTGGTCATTTCACAAATCACTGGTGTATTCAGACAATGCTGCCAAACCTTCAGCCACGGGGGGCCTCCAGGATATTGGAACCCTACCTGGCATGTGTGAGTCTTCTTACTTCCTCTCCATTGTTTATTATGTCAGAGTATGAAAAACTCTATATCTCTTGGGAACAAGGATGTCCTACCTTCATTATGCTATCACTAAGTATATTATAATTTTCCCATTTTGTTCCCTTTGGTGACAAAATGTTTCAAAAGTTCCAGCATATTAGATTATTATTTTGTTCTATTTTGGACTCAATATATAATCTGTATGATTTAAGTGTACAAGGGAAGTGAAAAATATAATATACCACATACTTATTAAGTCCATAACCTGTATGCACATTCTCCACTCAGAGCAGTTAATACTTGCACATTCAGTAGACATACCACTAGCTGAAGGTGACACACACAGCCACTGAGGTTTCCAAACAAATGTTATTTCTTGCATCCCAGATTCAATCCTGATTATTTTCCCCAAAGTAATAGATTATGGTTCAATATCTGTTGGGGTTGGGGAGGAAGTAAAGGGATTTTTTCAAAGAGAAAAATATTTTTCCACATTGTCTCAAAAAGAGATACGTACCCATTTGCTAAGTTATATACGTGCAAAAGTGAGTAAATTGATCATGTACATATTTTTAAATATTATCCCACTTCTTTTGACAAGAAAAATATTTACCTCATATCTCAAATCAACATCTTCCTTTGAAAGTTTTAAGTCCATATGAAAAGAAAGCTTTCAATCACCCACAAGATTTCTTTTTGACAATGAAAGATCATCAGAGAATAGCTTCATAATTTCAGTGGCAGGAATTCATGTTACAAGCTGCTAATTTGGAAACGCTATAGAAATCCAGTAGTAATTGCTTTATTTTAGTAATGTCTTTCTTTTAATGTATATTCTAGATAGTAACAAGCTAATAGTGATTGCTTCTCTGTTGCAGCAAAATGGAGAAAACTGACTTCATATATGCTAAGGGATTTCTGAAATTGCTGTGATTGCAGTTAATAAAGAAGCAAATGCCTTTAATATGAGTGTTTATACATTTGTATTCCACAAATTATTTTGAGTTAATGCAATAAAATAGATTTGATTTTTTTTTAATTAGCAAATCATGTTTATAAACATTGCTATAGATATATTCACCATCCATTCACACTGAAAAAAATAAAATATATTTTTGAAAGAAAGAGGGAAATCAAGATCTTGGACTCTAATTCTCTTTTCTTTCAAGATCAGCATTTCAGTTCAGATTATTGTTGTAGCAAACTCAGTCTCTGCTCCCTCTCAGATAATTTTTCTGTTCTTAAATATTTTTAAAAATCTTGCACATCTTCTACTCAAATATAAAGTGCAATTTTGTGTAAGTTGATCCTTTAACATCACACTTAGCAAAAATTACCCCTCCTTCTTCTCACTTGAAGAAGTCTCTTGAACTGCGATTTGATAATAGCACTGCACAAATAAAACACATATCAATATTACATACAGCTCAGTTCACCTAGGCAACCAACCACTCTTAATCCTATAACATGCTACAGACTTGTGTTAGAATACCAAAAGTGAAAGCAATTGTATCATAGTTTTGTATCACAGCCTACAAAATGATCAAAATTACATGCTTAATTTAAGATAGGAGTCTCTTTACTTGTAGGCACTTCTAGAAAATTATTTAACTCGTCACAAAATGCTGGCGTGTACCAGCCCAGGCATCCTAGGACAGAATGAATCGGAAGTGGTTCTTCTCTTATTTTAGAAACACTCCACGCGATGAGAATTTAACTTTTAGCTATCTAGCTTTGCAGCACATTGCATGTTGGAGAGGGTTCATTTCACTAGACGTATGCCAATACAGACATTTTAGGTATTAATGAATTGCTGGCAAGCCTTTAGATGCCATTTAGTTAGGGTGAAGTTTTTCCTTAGGTTCCTGGGCTTCGTCGTGAGATCCCCTATAGGGCATGAATTGCCTTACAGAGATGATCACTTTTTATACATTTCTGAGGCATCACAAATAGACAGTTAAGATTAGATGCCTAATATTAATAAAATTAAGCTTTAGAATCACACCCCAGTTCCTATATTTTAGGTACAGAAAGTTATGTGAGGTAAATCTAAATCCTACAAAAAATAAGAAGCATTCAATTCTGGTATCATTTTTTTACAGATGGCACTGAGTTAGTTGCCCCAGATTTTTAGATTTGCCATGGCTTATTGTGTTACTTTGAAGATAGCAAATAGGAGATATTAACACTGAAGCATTTTTCTTCCAGCATCATAATAGATCTTTCCTTCTTCTAACTTAATCTTTCCTTTTTCTAACATATTCACCATATCTGAATTGCTAGCTGTAAACTTTCAAATGTATAATTTCTCACTGTAATATGAAAATAATAACAGCATTTAAAATAATAAAACTTATTTTGATACTTTTAATTAAACTTGAAGTTTGTATCTTTTTTTAAATTTCAATTATTCTTTTTTACTTTTTGATTTGCTTTAAGCTTTCCAAGCACATACATATATTACAACTTATATCAGTTTGTTTATTTATTTATTTATTTCTATCCATCATTTTGGTTTTGCATTTTTTTTTCTTTATTCTGAATCAGCTGTCAAACTGGAAAAAAATAATCCCTACTGTATAAGTAATTAGGATGAAATTTATAGCAGAGCTTGAACTAAAATATGCATCTCTCATCTACCATCTTTCATTTATTTTGTATAAAAGCAGTTTCCAAACAAAAAGCATTAACTGAAATAGGATTTAGAGCATGCATGCATGTGGACTAGGAGTGGGGTTTGTCTCTATATAAATTTTGTCTGATTATGTCTACATTTACAGGCTGTTAAAAATGTGTTAGAAAATACTTTGTAATTTCATGAACATGTTTTACAGAAAAAAAGGTTTGAAATCTGTAGCACTCCAGAAAAAAAAAAACAAAAACAAAAACAAAAGCCACAACAAAGCAATATAAACAATCCCCCAAACCCTAGGAAAACAGAAAGTATATACAAATGGAAATGCTTATACAGACATGGTATTTCTGTGTGATTTTGTCTCAGATGAATGAATAGTTAATTTTTATTGTACTGAATGAAAGGTTAGAAATTTGTTTTCATACTGTCACTTTAAGACTACTGCTAAAGTGACACAAAATTTTATCTAAGCAGCAACACAGGATAGCAAAGTGGAACTATAAACTCTTTTATGGTACTTGTGAGTGCCTTGCTTTAGTCTGATCTGAAGGACGATGCCCTTGTAAAGTGTTTGTTGCTAGTCACTTTGGAGGAGCAAAAGACAGAACAGCCAAGTATGATTGAGGACTGTCAAACAGTGGAACAAAGGGATTTGCTACAGGTAAACCTCAAGCAACCCAAGTAAACATCAATTTAGCTAGCAGAGGAATTGGAGCTTGAGAAGAAGGATAAGAGAAGAAAAACCTTTTTTTTTTATGGCTTGTTTGCTATAAGTGTAGTTTGATCTCTAGTGGCTTGCCAAGTAGGTCAACAAAAAACTATTTGCAGTAATTGGTAGTGAGTTTCTGGAATTCACTGTTAGAAAATACAGTGGAACTCCTGAAGAGTACTTGCTCCTAAGGGAAAATAACTTCATAGAATTAATTAGAATAGTTTTGCACTAGTCGGTGAGCCAGTTGGTTGAACTGGTGGTTTGTTTTACTATGACTGTGTGGCTCACTGCATACTTACATACATTTCACTGACAAGACAGAGAGTACGAATTAAATTTGCATATTATAATAGGTTGCCACAAAAAAAAAAAGGCACAAAATGGGCACATTTTTTACATTGTATACACAAACTATAAACTGTTACGCTGTTACAGCACATTTGGTCTTGGTAGAGGGGAATTGCCAGTATCCTTTACAAAGGTATAGTCAGAGTTGGACAAGAGCAGAGCTTGCCCTGGGCAACCTTCCTCTTCATAGTTGAAAAAGAAGGAGGGAAACATTTTAAGCCCTGCAGGGTTCTAGTGTGGCTGTTGCCATACAAAGTAGGTCAAAGAAAAACAGGCTGCAGAAAGCTAAGAAAAAAGAGGATAAGGGAATTTAAGAAAAGTACAGTGCTCAAGCGTTTCACTACAACTACAGTAGGATGCCTAGAAATTTCCTTTATAAAGAAATCTGACCTTACCTGAGCCTTTGCATACTAGCTTTATTCCAATTAATTACCTCCAGCGTCACCTCTGATTGTGCTCTTCACTCTTTTATGTTTGAATCAGAACTGGTTCTTCTACACTTCCAGAAGAAACAGAGGAAGTTGAGACATAGATTAAGAAATAATTGCTTAAAATTTAATGTCTTAATTCATTCTTAGGTCTTGGTTCCCTGACCTTCCACTGCAAATAAATATGTGTTTATGAAAAACAAAATTTTAAAATTGTATAGTGACTTCTGGGGAATATTTACTCCAGCAATCATTCCCAATGGGTGACATAAGAGAGCTCCTCTCCTCTTTTCAGTCATTTAGAGTCTTCCAAAGCAATATCAGTAGGTTTTATGCTCTTAAGGCTCCTGCATGCCCTTCCTGATATGCTCCAAGACTTCAAAAACTTGACATGTGGTATCTCGTATGTGAAAAGTAGTCTTGTGGGCTGTAGATCATAGAATCATAGAATAGTTTGGGTTGGAAGGGACCTTTAAAGATCACCTAGTTCAACACCCCTGCAAGGAGCAGAGACAACTAGATCAGGTTGGTCAGAGCCCCATCTGGCCTTGAACATTTCCAGGGATGGGGCATCTAC
This sequence comes from Ardeotis arabs, assembly GCA_011801015.1. Taxonomy (NCBI): domain Eukaryota; kingdom Metazoa; phylum Chordata; class Aves; order Otidiformes; family Otididae; genus Ardeotis; species Ardeotis arabs. The sequence continues at coordinate 19,583 of JAAGAY010139754.1, forward strand.
CACCTCTCTGGGCAACCTGTTCCAATGTTCCACCAGATATCGCCTCACAGGCTGCTCAGAGAAGCCCTTGGACCCAGTTCTAGAAAAAATAGGAAAAAAGGGCTGGTAGTCTCTAAAAACACAACCGGGTGAGGGAGGTATTTCTGGGCATGGCTCAGAAGGACATCTGCTCGGTGAAGCTGGTGTCGGGGCACCAGGCAGGAGAGCCTCCTGCTCTGTACTGCCAGGGCAGTGCAGGCTGGGGCAATCATGGCTGTATGTCATGGTCTCTCTTCTATTTGATGCCTGAGCCACCCTCATTGTAAAAATTTTTTTCCTGATGTCTAGTCTGAATCTGCTTCTCTCTATTTTAAAACTATTATCCCTCTTCCTATCACAACAGACCCTGCTAAAAGATTTCTCTCCATCTTTCTTATAAGCCCCCTTTAGGTACTGGAAGACAGCTATAAGGCCTCCCTGAAGCCTTTTCTTCTCCAGGCTCAGCAGTCCCAACTCTCTCAGCCTGTCCTCATAGGAGAGATACTCCAGTCCTCTGATCATCTTCGTGGCTCACCTCTGGACTCATTCCAACAGGCCCATGTCTCTCTTGTGTTGGGGGCTCCATAGCTGGGCACAGTAGGATCTCAAGAGAGTGAAACAGAGGAGAAGAATCACATCCCTTGATCCGCTGGCCATGCTTCTTTTGACGCCCAGGATGTGGTTGGCTTTCTGGGCTGCAAGTGCACAAGGATGTCACGTAGGACATGTCAATATTCTTATTCTCCCTCAACTTGGTACTATTCATATCTGGTATTGTTCATAGGTTTGCTGTGCATGTTGTCATCTGGGTTGCTCATGGAGATATCGAATGCTATAAATCCAGGCCTTGACTTTGGGGTATCTTGCTTGTTACCAGTCACCAAATGGATGTCAGGCCACTGACTTTTACTCCTTGAGCCCTACAGTCCAGACAATTTTCAATCCATCTGACAGTGCATGAATCTAACTCAGAACTCCTTGGTTTTCAAGAGAGATTGCTGTGGTAAAGATTGCAAATAGGTTGCTGAGGTTTTGCATCCACTGCCCTACCATCATCCATATGGTCTGACAGTTCATTGTAAAAGGTAATCAGGCGTGATGTCACCTCAGTAATATGCATTGATTGTTCCTGATTATCTTCTTATCTTTCACATGCATGGAGAGAAATTCAATAATTTGCATTCTCTGTTCCAAGCTCCTTGCTCCCAGATTTTCTTTCTGGACTCTCAGCAGTGACATCGTGTACAAGCAGCAGGTGTAGGGCTACAGACTTGTGACAGAGAGCTTGCAGTGCTAAACTATGGTGAGTTTCAACATCAAACGCACAGATTTCTGTTGCAAATCCTTTCACTGAGCTTTCAGAAAACCTTTTAATTTGACCAATTTAAGAGACTTCTTGTGGCAGTTTACAGAATGTGGCATTTTCCCTCGCAGTAACATCGAATCAGTGTCATTGTCAAATCCTATATATCAGCAGACAAAGATAAAGGGTGACACTGTTTCAAAAGAAAACCTGCTCAGTTCCTACATTTTCAGTCAAATCACAATCAAAGTAGTTTACTGATTTATTAGGAACATGATATTGACTAGTATCCACCAATGTGCATGCTATTGAACAATCACCCTGAGGATGCACATCACCCTGAGGTCCCCACATACTGCACCCTGTAGTGTCACCCCACTCGCCAGAGTGCAGCTGCTCACAATACCTGGCAAGGATCTCCTCTGTCCCACATGCACAGGGGACGCGGTGCTTCCTGAAGACTTCTTGTAGTGTGAAGCCAGTGCTGGCAGTTCTGGTTTTTCAAACACTCCTGGGCTAGAATATATTTATTTAAGTCTTTATCTATATTGTCTCATGTACTTCATATATAATCAATTTTGAATTCATATCCATCTCTGGTCTTTTCTTTTTTTTTTTTCTATAAGCTAACCCACAGACAAATAAATTCGCTAATCAAAGCTTTCTGCAGACTCCATAACTACTGGATGGAGCTGCATACAACTGACTGCACCGAAACTCAACTGACATTACAATGAATGTGTTTTAACTGGTAGGTGGCATTCTGGAAATATTAGACTGCAGTGTCAAGTAATATATAGGAGATTTTGCTTTTTATTCAAAATTTTGTGGCTCCGAGCACCATTAGACGTTACATGTTTGATATTCTCTTTGCATGACCTACACAAATTAAAATTGTGTTCAGTACAAAAATAAATCACAAGGCACTACTAGGAGGCAATTTATCTGCTGCTGGTATTTCAATTTTTTTTTGCCACTAATATTTTCTTTGTGTTTATAAGAATACAGTACAATGTATTTTATGTAAATATTGATAGAATTTGTGTAAGGACTAATATAGGAAAAAAAAAATCAAACAAACCATAAAAATAACAAGAACTCTTTGGATCAATTAACACAAAACCAGTTTTATTCCATACAAAAGAAAACAGGTATCCTCGTATCACAGTCTCAAATCAATTAGAAAATATTAAACTGAGCTTTATGTATCTTGGAAATATTTTATTTTAATAGGAACTTTAGGCTTAAAGGAGAAAAGAGAAGTTAGATTTCTAAAAGTACTCTCCATTATTTTTCAGTAAATGAGTGAAGAAATGAAGGAACAAGGATTATTAGGTTTTAGGATTTTAGAATGGTCAATTAGAGTCTCTGATATTGAGGCAAAGGCTGAAGGACAAATCCTCGATGTCTCTTCTCACCGCCCTGTTTGTCAAGGGAAGGAATGAGAATTTGCACCAGCTGCTGAATTGCCCGTGAGTCCAGCTGCAGTGCAGGAAAAAAAAAAAAGACACTGTAGAAAGAGTGCTGTCACAGCACTGCAATGCAGAACGTTTTAGAGAAAATCAATCATAAGCCAACTTGATAGATGGCTCAGATTTGAAAGAGAGGCAGAGCTGTACCACGTGCCCCACTTTTGCTGATTTAGTCACAATATATGTACTGGCCATCCACATTATTTTATTAATTTTTTAACTCAGACAGTATTGTTAAAACAGCCATAAAAAGATACACTTTGTATGTTCCATCAGACTGTGAGTGGGCACAGGAATTGTTATGATTCAGAGACCAAGGTTTTAAAATTGAAAATGGATTTCACATACAAATAAGCACTGTATCCATGTAGATTTAGTTTAAGTTTGAGATGAAGCAGCTGAATGATATAAAACCGATCACATAATAGGGAAAAAAAAAGTAGGACTGGCAAATATTCTATCATTGTTCATTTTATGGGCTAAAATTAATAGATTTTTTTTTTTTTTAGAACTCAGAGCAAAATAAACAAAGAAATAAAAATCTGCAACTTAATATAAAAATAATTGCTTACTTTTTTGGTTAATGTTTCATTTATATTGACTTTTAGAAATGTTTATTATGCGGTAGCAGGAATTTCTGTATTACATAAAAAAAATTGCGTGAAAGTGTATTTCTATACCTATGAAAAGCCAACATTTTTTTTTTTAATATAATAAGTTAACAAAAATCACTTTTTAAAACTGAGCGGGTAAGGAGATGGAAGGAGGATAGACAGGCAAAAGGGAAAGAAGGAGGGAAGGAGAAAAAGAAAGAAGAGGAACGAGAGAGGGAAGGAAGGAAGGAAAAAAGGAAGGAAGGAAGGATTCCAAATGACTTATAAATATAATTGATACAATCAAACATGAAGTCTCTATTTTAAAGTGGTAGCATTTACTGATTAAAAATACTTTTTTTTTCTGTGATATTTGACCAATTGCCAATGTGATTAAGTATGGCAAATAAACATAATTATACAGTTGTATGTATTATTATACATATAATTTATGTGTTATGATGAGGATAAACACAACTTAGATAAGAATAATCTTACCTATCTTTCGTTTCTAAACTGTAGATACCTATATCTGATTTTACAAGCCGCAGAGTGAGCATGGTTCATCTGATGTGTCAGATAAATGCACTAGAAGATGACTGTCCCTCGACAGTGTTTGTTCTGTCCTTTGCCTAAGAAAAAGACTAGGAGAACTAGGGAAAGTTGTGCTGAAGCTATCTATCTATCTACCTACCTACCTACCTACCTACCTATATGTAGGGATATATAAATCCTCTTTGCCATAGTTCTGTCTCTTCTTTCTCTTCTTCTTATAAAAAGAGAAATCCAATAAAATCCAATACTTAATATCACCTTCTGGTGTGCAAAACTTTCATTACTGATTAATTGATTTTCACTTATAAGTGGATCTTATAAATAGAGAAAAATAAGCACATATGTAGGTAGTGTTGCAGTGGTGCCAAAAGTGCTAAATAATTAACCTTAAGTTAGAGTGAGGCTTTCCGAAAAGTTAATGAGGTGGTTGTTAGATTAATTAGGGTCCAAGCAGGAACTTCTATCTTGGTTTATACAAAAATACTACATGACAAATGGCACACCACATGGTTTTTTAATGCACTATTAAATTGCAACTCTCCCTGGTAAAAGAAATATATACAAATACTCTCAGGAAAACTTAACGCAATAGATTATTTTCTTACTTGTAATAGTTACCTGTCAGCATTTGTGACAACTATTACACTACTACGAATTTTCTGGAATGATTACCTTTAATTACATTGCATGAAATAAACATATACAGTGATTAAATTCACAAAATACTCATGTGCTTCATAAATATTTTACACTAATTTAAAATTAAAAGATGAAACAATTAAAAATGTCATATATAGTGAATATTTATTGTAGAAAATTAAAACTATAACAGTTAGGAGCATAGTATTGTCATGATTTGTCATGGTATGATACCAATTGATCACCTCCTAGATTCCACAGCTATTTTTATTGTATTACTTGGTCAATCAGTGAATAAGTATAATTGGATAACCCAGTCATTCAAAGTCCAAATGCTTGTTTCCCATTAACAAAAATGTTCTAACAACATGCTTATGTATCCTTCGAACTAAGAAATACAGGACAATCACTGTATCTTCATCTTATCTAATTATTTTAAGAAGGAGGAGGACTAGTAGGACCTTTTGAAGGATAAAGGACACAAAATTAACATGGTTTGTTTTGTCTGGAAAAACTTAGGATAAGAGTGAATGTAATTGTTACCTATAAATAAATCAGTAGTAAACCTAAGAGAGGAAAAAGAATATGTAGCTAACGGACAATGTTAGCACAAGAAAGATGGGTATAGAATAGTCATAAGTAATCAATGCAGGTTTGACAGAGAAAGTATATTTGTGAGCTAAGGAATGAATCTTGGAGAAACTCTTTTAAAGAAAAAGAAAAAAAAAAGGAAAAAAAGCCTAGCTACAGTTAAGATATAGAGATAGATTCATTTATGATGTGCATTATACAAAGCGATTACCTGTGATGAGAGGAAGAAGGGATTCATGACCTAGAGGACTCAGTTAAGTTTAATATTCCATTATATAATTTTTATTTGATTTCTGAAAACAAAGCTGGACAAAGTAGAGTAGAGAAATAGCTAGACAATACTTATGGTTTTTAAAGTACGCTGAGGAGTACAATCACAATAAAAAGCAGTTGAAGAGATTTTTTAAAAATATGTCGAATGACAGCACACACAGTGGATGACAAAAACTGGGCCACAGATGATATCCAGATTTTGTGCTGATAACATTCTGAGTTGTCTACAAGATGATCAAGAAAGGCAATTTTTTTTGAAGACTGGGGGATTAAAAGTTATAAATCATATTGAAATTTAACATAATCTCTTGATAATCATGAAAAGCCAGAAGAAGGTTTCTCAGTAGGCTGCATACAGGTCTGAGTTCTTCCAGATTGCATTCTGAGGTGGTTAGACAATTCTGGCTTAAAAGTCACAACCATACCAGTGAGGTATCGTGTTGGAACTTGGATAGCTTCCCACTTTCCAGAATTTATAAGTTCAAATGTAAAACACAATATTGTATCTATATGGGTTTATGTACAAAAAGTAAATCAGATTTGCCTGCTGTTACTCAAGTAGGTATGCCACAAGTACTATCCAGGATTTGAAACAAAGGAGTCAAGGGGTAAAATAGGTTGTATATACTTGTAAATAATATAATATCATTTGTCTTCATGTGTTATCTTGTTTTAAACTATAAAGTTTGAAATTATTATTTACGAGTTCATATTTTAAGTTTACACTAGTACACAATATGCTGTGTGTCAAGTCCCAGTGCTAATGACCTCAGTTGTTACTTACACTGTCACAAGAAATCTATCGGGCAGGATAATGAAATTGTGCGTTATAGAGTATGGCTTTGAATTCTCCACGTAGAACTGAAATTAAACATTTGTTTAAAGGTGAGACTTATCTCTCTTCTTAAAAAGCAATGCTTTTACTGCAGCTGCTGGTGGCAGTTTCTCTTACACCCTTGTCTGGACCAGTATCTATTACACACGTGAGCTATTGATGGTTACATCACATATTAAGAAACTTTCTTATAATAGAATACACTTGGGTTTGGTGTTTTTGTTTTTGTTTTTTTTTTCTCTTCCCATCATTTGTCTTACTTTTGTTGGCTGCTAATATTTTTTAACTATATAGCCCTCTGATGTAGATACTTTATCAGAGTATTTTGGTTCTAGGTCACTGTTTCTTTTCTGGCACACACTCAAGATGAAGATGTGCTGTAGGCATCAAACTCCAAGCAGGTGTCCCCACTGCTACCATTCTAACAAGTACCTAGTGATACGCTCCTTACCAATCTCACAGGACAGACCAGGGACTGCAAAGAAATAGCTTCATTCTGTCTGAGCTGATGATGGGCCTTCTGAGCCAGAATTGAGCCCTGCTGGTAGAACAGCATGAAACAGATTGCATAGGTTGCTGATGTTCATAGGGACAGAGGATTTTGCTCAAATGATGACTATTCAGATTCTGTTACTTGTGAGTCTACGTTTTTATACAATACCTGTTATTTCATTTTTATCCTTTTCCACATACTACCTTTGTTCCTTTCAGTCGTATTTTCCTATTTATGGCTGGAACAAAATACATTTTAGGCACTGATATCGTTAACGGGAAACATATCCTTCTTTAATAAATTTTCATGTGTTTCTTTTGGAGGGAGAGTGCTGCTGCTAGAAGTGATAGTTACTAAAATTATGATAATCAAGTGTTTAAAGCTACCACTTGAAATAAAGGGCATTTGGCTGGGAGGATGTAGTAGCAAAATAGTAAAAATACAATGAAGGGTTATGAGATTTGTTCCTTTTTATTCATGTATATTTCTTTTCAAAAGAGATTATGAGGGCAATGTCATTTGCTTACTCAGTGGAATGTTGCTGTTCATAAATAGAATGTCACTTAGAAAAACATTTAAATCTTCATTTTTGATTGATCATTCAGCAAAACATTTTTATTTAGACAGTCATCTGATCAAAGATGACATTCATTTTTTTTTATTTTAATAAATAAGACAAGATAAAAACACTGTGCATTTACAAGTATAATCTCTTAATTCTTATTTGATAATAAAATAATAAAGAACAGTGAAACAGAAAATTTCATACACAAAATTGTACGCAATAATAAACAATCTTACTACTCTTGGGGCTACTCACATGATTTGAACAGTACTTCTCTATGTAAATAATTCTACAAGTAGGTAATGTATTACTCACTGCAGTCTGGACAGCTGGTTGCAGCTCTTTGCACAAAAATTTAGAGTCTTTCTGGACAAAGAATGCTCTAACAAGACGAATTATTACAGTTCAGATCTCAGTCCTCCTATGATTTTTTTTGTGGCCATGCTGATGTAGTTATATAAAATCTTTTCCCAGTAGAAGTTATTGAATTTCACTGGACAGTGAATTTAATAAGGAGTTACTAATAGGGAAACATTATTTTTTTTCCTAAATAAAATATTTATATTTGTGAAGACTATGTTCCAAAAATACAGTGAAATATATTGTTTTAGTAGAAGATATTGCATTACAGATAGTACTTTAGTAAGCATACAATCAAAAAATTCTGCCTAGATAAATCATTAAGATAGACATATAGGATTTTCTTTCTATGGTCAAAACCAATCTGCCCACTGTGGAGGATCATGCCACAAGCCCAGAAACACTTTTTTTTTTTATAATTTCTCTTATATGACCCATCACAATACTCCTTGTAAAGATGTATATAATGGTGCTAGAAGGAGTTCAAGTTTTCTAATTGATTCTTGCAAGTCTGGAAGAATTACAGAATATTACAATTTTATACTGTATTTATTAATCCAAAATAATTTAATATGTAACGTATTAAATAATAATAACAATATAAATAATCTAATATGTAATGGTTTGATTATTTCCTTCATATGATTTGAAATGTTTTGGAAATTTTTTCTCTATTTCAAAATGCCTAATGCTCTTTAGAGGTACTAATTTAATTTATATTATGCTATATTGACTTTTCCCATCTTTTATTGAGTGACTTACTTATGTAAAACCATTAAACAGTTTTGAGATTTTGTCATCCCAAAATCTGTAAGATAGAATCATACCATTTGTGCTAGTTCTTCTTCTGGTTTCTTGACATTTTAATTCCTGGTTACAGAATGGCCCATTTTGAACAGAAAGATAAAAGAATCAACTTTTTTTTTTTTTTGCTTATTCCATAAGTAGCTGACAGCCACAGCTGATGGCCAGAATATAGGAACTATAGGTGCAATGTTCCTGAGGTAAGTGCAGAACCTAAGTCTTCAATTTCCTGATAGTATCTCCATTGATGAACAAATATTTTTTCTAACTTTTGCAATTTATATATCCTTAAACCATTCCCATGGAACTGCAGACTTTTGCACTATGAATTTTGGCTACTGACAATAATATTACTTTTCTTAATAATTTCTTTTTTTTTTTTTTTTTTACTATGTAGGAGTCATCACATGCCTGCAGAAGTTTCTGGACCATAAATTATAATCACCAGACTAAATTATTGCACACTGTCACTCAAGATCTTCTTTACAGGAGTGATTTTCCATCCACAGAAAATCCATTTGAGGAACTGCAAACACTAGATCCAATGAGGACAGATAAACCTTAAATCCAAGAGCTTCAATAAGCATTCCCATATTTCAAGTTTCCTACAGCTAATTACTTAATACCACATTGTCTGCCATAGGGTAGAAGACTGTTTACATTCTGAAAGCTTTCTGGAGTCTTTCTTAGAGGCAACCAGCTCTTCCTTGGAGACAGTATGGGAGACCTGAGGGCCTTGCTTTGGCAGTTTGAAGGTGTTTCAGTACCTAGTGGAGATGTGTGTCATAGGCACAGTTGTTCAAAGCATGAGAAAGTCTCGCATCAGAAGGCTTGCATTTTGTATTGACAGAACAGACACAGAAACACACCAAGAACACACCTGCCAAAGAAGCAAAGTTTGATAGCTGTGTCTGGGGAGGAGGTTGTATTTTCCAAAAATTATTATTTTTTGTGACTCCCTCCAAATTACTCCCTACGGGTGCAGCAGCAATCTCAGACTACTAACTCTGGCCCAAAGGTCAGTTTACACACTGCAAGAAAATTAGTCCTGTGGCAACTAGAGGTAGAGATGCACCTGCATCCCGTGGAGGACCCCACGTAAGGGCAGGTGGATGCCTGAAGGAGGCTGTGGCCCGTGAAGGGCCCACTAGGGCAGCTGTTCTGGAGGAACTGCACCCTGTGGAAAAAATGACCCACGCCGGAGCAGTTTCACAAAGGACTGTGGCCCGTAGGTGGGACTCCACGCTGGAGCAGGGGAGGAATGTGAGGAGTTCTTCCCCCGATGACTAAGCAGAGACATAAAACAACATGTGATGAACTGACCGTAACCCCCATTCCCTCTTCCCCTCTGTGCCGCTCAAAGTGGGGAAGGTGGTAGAGATAATGTTAAGCCCGGGAAGAGGGAGGGGTGGGAGGAGGTTATCTTGTTCTCTGTCTCATTATCCTGCTTTGTTTTTAGTAATAAATGAATAGTTTTCCCCAAGTTGAGTCTGGTTTGCCCGTAATGGTAACTTTAAGGATTTCTCCGTGTCCTTGTCTCAAACCTCGAGCTTTTTTTCTTATATTATCTCTCCCTATTCTCTCAAAGGGTGAGGGGAGTGAGAGAGAGACTGCGTAGTCTGGTCCTGATCGGGGCTAAACTACGACAGTCTCTAATCCCTTGCAGTGGTCCAGCAACTCCCTGCTAGCCAATGCGTAGATGAGACAGTGGGTAGGTTTGAGACAAAGGACTGACATGACAGAAGATGGAGAGAAGTTCTAGTCACCTTCACAACATATAGTATTTGACTGTTCAGTGCTGGAGCTCTCAGGTGGGAACTTTGGACTGCCCTAGAGAATTCCACCAGGCAGATTCTGCTGTGGATAGACCAATTTGTTTTCTTCAGTGTGTTGATAAATCATGGGTGGAGAATCTTATCATTCTTTCTAGACACTCTCCCACCTGTTTCCTCCTGCAAAATTGATCAAATTTTGCATAGATAAGATGGTTGTAAACAGTCAATCAAAACTTTTCCTGCAGATACAAAGATGATTATGTGAGATACCATGTAGTTAAGACAGTTAGGAGATATTTTCTGTAAATTTTAAGTTGATCAACAGCAAAGGATCCTGTATGCCCTAGAGAGGTCAGGTGGGATCATAGGATGTAAGAATTCAACAACATAGTGATTCTGGGAATCTAACACTATCTGTATGAAGTTGCCATTGCAAAGATCATTACAAGAGAGACTCTTGTTTCCCTCTAAATGGTAACCGACCATCCACTTAAGGAGATCTGGTTCCCCTCGTGAGTATTGCCTTATGCCAAGAACACAATATCAAACCAGATAGAATGAGTTTTACATAACGATGGGAAACTATAGAAAACTTAAATGCAATGGTCTACAGATCCACAGTTTTTAGTGAAAGTCACTGCTTAGTTAAACATGCTAGGAGATGCAGATAAGCATGCTTGAGAAATCAGATATTTTGTGTATATATTTGGGCAGCCAGACATGGGCTGCAAGTAAAATATACAATTAGAGGCTTTCCTTTAAAAGATTTTTTTAAAAAAAAATCTTAAATAAATTTTGCTGTATTAACCATGATGCCCAGAAAGCAAAAACAATCGAACATTATGAAAAATCCTCTTATCAGGATTAAAAAAAATGAAAACCTTGACCAACTCTACTTTCAGCTTGTCTTTCTAATGAAGGCATCACTAAGTCCTAGGAGTGAAACGAATCTTAATTTAGACTGGCACTAATTTATTGATTGAACCAGGACTAGAGAACAATAGTTATCTCAGTAATCTTTACTGGGTTCAGGGATTGAAGTGTAAGACAATTCTCTTGACAGAAAGGAACTATTAATATATTTTTTTGCAATAGTCACTATATCAAATTGATTTGGATGAACAGTAATATTGTCGGGATGTAGCTTATTAATTGTTAATTCTGAAAATTGTAGACAGAAGAGTGGTTCTGTAAATCGTTGAATTCAGTCTCATAATTCCTGACCTCACTTCCAATAGATGTGTTCTGTGACCTTGGTCAAAGTCACTTCATGCTTAATTATCTGTCTCTGCATCATCATTTCACAGAGATATTTGAACAATTAATTTTGCTAAGGTTCGCAATAAATTTAGTGGGAGTCTAGTGTAGAAATTTTTTCTCATAGAATCGTAGAATGGTTTGGGTTGGAAGGGACCTTAAAGCTCATCTAGTTCCAATTCCGCTTCTATTGGCAGGGACACCTTCCACTAGACTGGGTCATTCAAAGCGCCATCCAATCTGGCCCTGAATGCTTCCAGGGATGAGGCATCCAAAACTTCTCTGGGCAACCTGTTCCAGTGCCTCACCACCCTCACAGTAAAGAATTTCTTCCTTAAATATCTAACTTAAACCTATAATCTTCCAATAAAAAGTAGTTGCTACTTGTTTAACCACTACATGCCTTTGTCAAAAGTCCCTCTCCAGCTTTCTTGTAGGCCCCCTTTAGGTACTAGAAGGCTGCTATAAGGTCTTGCCTCCAGGTTAAACAACCCCAAATCTCTCAGCGTGTCCTCATAGGAGAGGTGCTCCAGCCCTCTGATCATTTTCGTGGCCCTGCTCTGGACTCACTCCAACACATCCATGTCCGTCTTATGTTAGGGGCTCCACAGCTGGATGCAGGACTCCAGGTAGGTGTCTCATGAAAGCAGAGCAGAGAGGCAGAATCACCTCCTTCGACCTGCTGATCACACTATGTTGGATGCAGCCCAGGATATTTTAGGCTTTCTGGGTTGCAAGTGTACATTGCCAGCTCATGTTGAGTTTCTCATCCACTAGTACCCCCAAGTCCTTCTTCTCAGGGCTGCTCTCAATCTATTCTGCTCCCAGCCTGTATCTGTGCTTGGGATTGCCCTGACTCATGTGCAGGACCTTGTACTTGACCTTGTTGAATTTCATGAGGTTCTCATCTTTCCAGCCTGTCAAGGTCCCTCTGGATGCCACCCCTTCCCTCCAGCATGTTGACTGCACCACACAGCTTGGTGTCCTCAGCAAACTTGTTGAGGGTGCACTCTATCTTTCATTGTCCATGTTGCTAACAAAGATGTTGAATGGTGCTGGTCTCAATAATGACCCCTGAGGAATGCCACTCGTCACTGGTCCCCACTTGGACATTGAGCTGTTGACCACAACTCTTTGAGTGTGGAAATCCAGACAGTTCCTTATCCACCGAGTGATCTGTTTGTCAAATCCGTGTCTCTCCAGTTTAGAGACAAGGATGTAATCTAAGACAGTGTCAAATGCTTTGCACAAGTCCAGACAGATAATGTCAGTTACTCTTTCCTTATCCGTCAACACTGTAACCCCATCATAGAAGGCCACCAAATTGGTCAGGCATGATTTGCCTTTAATGAAGACGTGCTGGCTGTCACAAATCAACTCCATATTTTCCATGTGCCTTAGCTGGTTTCCAGGAGGATCTGCTCCATGATCTCGTCAGGCACAGAGGTGAGACTGACTGGCTTGTAATTCCTCAGGTCTTCCTTTTTTCCCTTTTTCAAAATGAGGATTATGTTTCCCGTTTTCCAGTCAGTGAGAACTTCACCAAAGTGCCACAGCTTCTTAAATATGATGGATAATGGCTTGGGAACGTCATCGACCAGTTCCCTCAGGACCCATGGATGCATCTCATCAGGTTCCATGGACTTATGCACCTTTAAGTTCCTTAGATGATCTCAGACTTTATTTCCTCCTACAGTGGGTGGTTCTTCTTTCTCCCAGTCTTTGCCTTTGCTTTCTGTGACTTGGATGGTGTGGTTACAGCACTTGCCATAATTTTCTTCACTTCTGTTTTCTTTCACATTCTTTTCATTTTATTCTAGTATTTTGTATTAACCTACTGACAGGTTATTACAAATTTAATTAACTGACTAGTATAATATTCATATTAGTTGGTTGCCTACTTAACACCTTCAGAATTCATGTCAATATAATTGTAAAACATTTGGACCTGCCTTGCACTCATCATATGCCTGAGATTTTATGTTTTTAAGTGATTCAGTACATCTTTTGCAGGTTTTAGATCTTCATTTTAATGTGGAAAAAAATTTCTGTAGTTCAATAATAATTCTGAAGTTCAGAGATTCTATACCATCACAGAAGCTTTCATTCACAAATTACAAGAAAATATTAGATAGAATCCATAGAGCTCTGAAATTATACAGAAATATTGCTTTATTTATAATTGGAGAGGACAGGGGGTGAAGTATAAGTGGTTCATCAAATAATAATTAATGGAGTGTCTTCCCTATTCTAATAGTTCTAATGACCCCCTTAGTAGTGTGTCCTAAAAGCAGTGGCTTGCCAACATCTTGGAGTGGTAATTATTGCTACACTTCTAAGGTGACAGTGAAATTGTTCAGCTACAAATGGAAGTTGTGGATCATAGGACATGGGGTACTAAATCATCTCACAGCACAGAGAAATTCAGGCACATGATTGATGCCAGATTTCTGCTAGGGGATCAAAATCCATCAACCAAAGTAGCTATTGCTATTAATCATGTCTCTGAAGTGTTTTGTATTTCTGTGACATCAATAAGTAGCAGCCCCTCTGGTGGCAGGAAGTGGAAAGGGACCAAAAGGCTCCTGTGCCCCTAAATGATGAGACAGCAATAACTGCAGGGAAAAAGAAAAAACAAAAGTTTGTGGTTTTTTTTTTTTTAATGGATCAATGAAAGATACTCATGCTATTACAATCCTACAGGCAAGATTTTATCTAAACACACAAAGAAAGGCTGGATGCAGTGACACAGGCTGGTTTTCTATGCTTTCACAGGGGCTAGATCCAGCATGATTCTATTAACAAAACAGCAAAATAGTGCACACAGGATTACAAAAAGTTGAGATACTATCCTAGTCTGTTCATGAGTAAGAGGAAGGGAATACATACTGTTGGGCTCCTTGTGCATTCTTTATACAAGGACAGAATGATGATTGTCCTGACTCTCTTCTTGACTTTTCTAGTATTTTCTAAGATTAGACTATAGACTGACTGAAATATTCAAAATAGAAACTATAATTGGGAAATTCATTATTTTAACACTTTGGGATACTGTAATTCTCATTTTTGAAAAAAAAAATTGTAACTTTCTCAGTATCCTCACATTTCAAAATTTCAATTCCTCTTCTCCACTGCAAATGAGTTCTTCACAAGTATCGTCTCAACTATAGAGTAACTAGCAAGCGACCACTAATAATTTTGTTCCTTCTATATAATTTAATTATTTCCTTATCTCTTTGTAAAGAATTCCTTTTCCCTTGATACTCCATCACAGCTGGAGGAGAGAGGTGAAAAATAAAAAGTTTAGAGACCTGATGATGCATTCAAATTCAAGGATGTTACAGAAAGAAAGGTATGAAATAGAAATAGGGAATATCTATGCCTCCACTTTGCTGTCTTCGAAATTTGTTTAAGAACATATTCAATAGTTTTTAATAATTCATCATTTACTCAGCTGTAGATTGAATCTGCAATCATTTGCTATAAGTGTTCCTAGGACTTCCTATCATACTACCTGCTTTCAGCAATACATGCTGGAGGAAGATCTCAGTTCCTCTCCGACTGTTTATCCCAGCTGACTGACTCCAAGCAGATAAAGAAGCTCAGTGCCATTCAATGGCAACTACAACGACACTTGTCATAAGGTTAGCCTGGGACTTGTAGGCAACAAATTGAACACAGTAGTGTAAAAGTATGAAATTAGTCTGAACAGAAGTACAAAACCACAACATGAATATGCATACTAGTAAAGTTTATACATTATATTGACCTAGAAAGCGCAATCGGTGCACTCAGGGTATCAGGGCTGTCATTCAGAAACACCTGGACATGCAACAAGAATGGGTTGACAGGAATTTTATTAAATTCACCAAGGATAAATTTCTCCACTTAGAAAGCAGGAATCCCTTGTAGCAATAGACTGGAGGTTGAGTAGCTGGGCAGAAACTCTGCAGAAAGACCTGGAAGCCCTAGAGAACAGCCAGCTGACTGTAAACCAGTCGTGCATCCCAGGAAAAAAAAAAAACAAAACCCAAAAAAACTTCCAGAGATGTGTGAAAGGGAATATAGCCTCGTAATAGAAATAATTGATTTTTCTCTATTACTTAGTTCTTTTCAGATGGTCAGTAGAGTATTGTGTCTAGTTATGGAGCCTCAAAACAAGGAAGATATGTATAAGCTGAGTGAGTTCAGTGGAGAATGACTACAGTGATCTGTGGTGGAGCTCTTGGCCTGTGAGGAAAGGCTGAGGGAATGGGGATGATGCAGTTTGGAAAAGAGACACTGAGGGGGACCTAACAGCAGTCTCTGGGTACCTGCAGGGTAGTTACTGAGAAGACAGAGCCAGACTCATCAAAGAGCTGCATGGCAGAAGAAGGACAAGGGATAATGGATACGACCTGAAATGAGAGATGGCCAGTCTGGATATAAGCAGAAACTTTTTTCAACATGAGGGTAGTGTTAGAAATGGAGCTGGTTACCCAAAGAAGTTTAGTCCACACTTGAGATTTTCAAGACCCAACTGGATAAAGACCTCAGCAGTCTGGTCTTCTGGCAAAGCTTACAAGAGGAGCCTCTTCAAAATACAATAACACCTTTAATGCACATAGGGCTCGTTTCCCAACAGCAGCCAAATGTATGGCTGAATCTTTGTTATTGCTAATAACAGTTAGTTTAGGTCATTAGCAACAGGAATCTGTTCTGAACCGTGATGCTAATTTGATATGTACAAGCCTTGAAATCTTGAGCTTGCAAGAAAAAGGTATTAATCATCATGCAAATGTGCATTTCTGTTCTTTCTGAGCAGCAATTAAGCTCATCTTGTCCCACAGCTGCTTTCTAAAAGTGGTTTTAAGCTTTTCTCAGTTTCTGAGGTGCCCAAAAATGCTTCAGGGCAGTGAAGGAACTCTCTGTAAGGAATTTAATCCTAATGATAACAGGCATAGTTTACTTAATTAACATCTATAACCCCATTAAACAAAGCCTATAACTCCTCTACACAAACAAGCACAAAATTGACCAATAACTATGGGTTAAAACAATCCACTTAAATAATTTGTATAGACCTGAAGCTGCTGCTGTGAACTAGTTGAAAGAAAATATAAAACAACATAATTCAGCAGAGATCAGATTTACAATGTCATCCCTGAGAGCACATAATAAAGCATTCCCGTGAATAGGAATCATAGAGCCATAGAATGGTTAGGATTGGAAGGGACCTTCAAAGGTCATCTAGTCCAACCCTCCTGCAAGGAGCAGGGACATTCCCCACTAGATCAGGTTGCTCAGAACCTCATCCAACCTGGCCTTGAATGTTTGCAGGGATAGGGCACCCACCAACTCTCTGGGCAACCTGTTCCAGTGTTCTACAACTCTCATTGTAAAAAATGTGGCCACACTCCTCTTGATGCAGCCCAGGATGCGATTGGCCTTCTGGGCTGCAAGGGCACATTGCCTGCTCATGTTGAGCTTCTCATCTACCATCACTCCCAAGTCTCTCTCCTCAGGGCTGGTCTTGATACATTCTCTGCCCAGACTATATTTGTGAAAAACACTAGGCAATACAACATGTTGCTTTTAAAACACAATTTTAAGGAAGTTGTATCTCATGAACTACCTTTGATTAAAGTGACATAGAATTCCAATCATAAGTGATGCATGCATATCTTTGATGGCTTGCAGAAATACTCACAACTCTGTGAATTTTAAAGCATGTAGAACAGATCTGTTTCAAAAATGCCTCTCTCCTCACTTCAGACATAGGCAATGTAGTTGTAGACTTCTATATCTGGACATTAGAGAAAACCAGTTATAATGCATTACATTTAATCTCATTTATTCTAAAGGCAAGTGCCTAATAAAGTCAGATGACTTGGATCCTATGTCTGCTTCCCTCCATCTATCAACGGAGTCTAGGCAAGTAGCTCAAATATAGATTCTTAAAGCTGGTTGAGACTAATTCCATCCTGATTCAGAGTTAATTATATCTAGATTATCTCTCTCACACACTATGCTAAGCCTAGTGTTTTTGGGGTTTTTTTTCAGAAGTAATGTCTCCATTGCTAAATGCTCTCACAAAAGGAGTTATCTGTGCCATCTCTTCCTCTGTTAGATTGTGTAGACTAGTTCACAATAAGACTTCTAAACACTCAAACAAGCAGATGTCACTCAGGCCACAGAGTAGTTGGCCCAGAGACTAATTATGGGAGTCTCTGAAGAATTAATATAAAATTGCAAGTGTCTGAAATACAATGAGAGGTCTGTTGCAGCCTGCTAAAACAATATTTTTTTTTCAGAATAAGAACAAGTTGAGGCTGTTCAGCCTGGAGAAGAGTAGGCTCCAGGGAGACCTTCCAGCACCTCACGGGTCCCTACAGGAAAGATGGGGAGAGACTGTTCAGTAGGGCCGGTTGTGATAGGACTAGGAGTAATGGTTTCAAAATAGAGGGAGGTAGATTCAGATTGGATATTAGGAAAAAATTTTTACACTGAGGGTTATAGAACACTGGAACAGGCTGCCCAGAGATGTGATGGATTCCCCATCCCTGGAAACGTTCAAAGCCAGGTTGGATGAGGCTCTGAGCAACCTGATCTAGTTGGAGATGTCCCTGCTCCTTGCAGGGAGGTTGGACTAGATGACCTTCGAAGGTCCCTTCCAACCCTAACCATTCTATGACTCTATGATTCTAAGACATATCTTGCATATCTTAGGCACATGGACATGCCTGAGGGTGCAGAATCTGCAGGGAGGGCATTGGGAGAACATACAAAATGGAGCGAGTCAAAGCCCATCCATACTGGTTTTTTGATGCACACCTGAGTTAATGTTGTTTACCAGATGCAGACCTTCTACCAGGTTTTGTTTTGAGGGAACTTACTATTTCACTTGACTTTGGAGCCCAAGGTTGAGTTGAAATTGATGAATCAGACTAGGGGGTTTGAGTCTTCTGAAGAACTATGTTGTTTTATAGTGCTGACATACCCATAATGATGGGAAAAAGACAAATCTGAAGCAAAACCTATGAGTCTATTGGTGGCCATTTCTGTAGTTTTGATAATTATGTCACACAACCAGGTTTAAATTGTGTTACAAAAGAAGAAATTAGTTTTATTGTTCTTTTCAATGATGTTAGGTTCAAAAAATGCCAATAAGTAGTAAGAAATAATTAAATAAATAAAGTCTAATATATAAAGCTTTCCTTCTGAAGAGACTTTAATGGTATGTAGAGGCTGAGGTGTTGATTTATATGCCAGATTTGGTGAGATTTATGTTAGCTTCTTCAGACATCTAAAGTGGCATCGCTTGCCTCCTCACTAGTCACCCATGGGTCCGTTTGCACTGAACAGAGAGAGAGACACAATTCTATACAGCCATTGCTTTGGCCCTTTCTGCTAGTTTTGTCTCAGATAGAGTTAATTTTCTTCATAGTAGCTTGTACATTGTTATGTTTTGGATTTGTGATGAAACCAGTGTTGATAATACACTGATATTTTAATTATTTCTGAGCAGTGCTTATACAATGTCAAGGCATTTTCTGCTTCTCACTCTGTCCCACCTGGAAGTAGGCTGCAAGTGTGCAAGAAGTTCAGAGGAGACACAGTTGGGTAGCTGACCCCAGCAGACCAAAGGGATATCCTATACTATATGACACTGTGCTTGGCAATAAAAGCTGCAGGAAGAAGGAGGAATGGAGGACGTTCAGAGTTATAGCCTTTGTCTTCCCAAGAAACCATGAGGCATGATGGAGCTCTGCTCTCCTGGAGATGGCTCAGCACCTGCTTGTCGATGAGCAGTAGAGAATGAATTCTTCATTTTGCTTTGCTCGCACACACAGCTTTTCCTTTACCTATTCACTGTTTTTTACCTCAACTCATGAATTTTTGCATTTTTACTCCTCTGATTTTCTCCTCCACTGTAGGCATGTGAGTGAGCAGCTGTGTGGTTCTTATATTAGAATATGAAGAATCCTCCCTGGAATGCCTGCTTCTCTTTATTGATGATAACAGGAGGCTGAATTTGATACCAGACAATTTCCATCTACTATGTCCAAACTAAAATTATAAATATAAATATTTACTTTTCTTTACTCAGAGGATAAGAACTGTTTGTGCAGATAAACAAAGAAAATCATTATCATACTTTACCTTAATAACAAGGAACATCTGAGTCCTCATTCTGTCTCCAGCACTGCAAAAAGTTTAAAAGCTAGTTCACCCAGATCATCAAATTATCTCATTCCATCTCTCACGTTTTTTCCCTATTATGAAGCATATACAAGTAAAGTATTTTATCTTCACAATGGAGCTCCAAATTTTGCTTTTTAAAAAATAAAATAGCAAATAAATAAATAATCAGTTATATTCGCCCTAGGATATATTGTAATTTAATTTCAAATGCTTCCTAACAAAGACAGTAGAACACAGGAAAAATCCATACAGAGGTAGCACAGCATTCTTTTCTCTTTTGGATATTGTTTTAAAATCAATTACATGGAAGCAAGGGAGACCTGAAGGTAGCAAACCTGTCAATGTTATTTTATTAGTACTGGACTGTCTTTACAACTGAAACACATTTTAGCCACATGTCAATCATATTCTAACATCAGTCTTTTATTACTTTTCCTCAAATTATTACTTTCTTCCCAGTTTAAATGAAATGGAAAATTGAAATACTCTTTTACATTTTTATATTCTCCATGAGAGTATTTAGATCTAAACTAAAATAAAGCAACCAACAATCTCTCTGCTTTGTCAGTCAGTATTGACACACTGTTCAATTCCATCTGTATGCTAATATAAAGAGTCAGTTCTGCAAATGTATTCTTCAAATTAAACACAAGCTAAAAATGTAGTTCTGATGTAATTCCAGTGGATAAATATGTATCATTCACAGTTTGACGAAGAGTCTTCATATTTCAGTAAGATTTTGAATTAAAAAAAAACAAAACCAAAAAACGAAAAGCCACAAAAATCTCTGATAAACCGAAGACTGCATTTATACATATTTTTATTCCAAGTTCAGATTTAATAATAAAGACATAGCTGTTGCATTCAATATCTAGCTGAGTTTCAGCAGGATATCAAGCAGTCACATCCTTATTTTGAAAATTAATTCATAATAAATATCTATGCCTAGAACACAAAGCTCTGGGGATTTCCTTTAAAAGCAGAATGAAATAAAAACTAAATATCTACTGTGGAAGTAGTTGCAATTACTTTTTTTTGTGTTAACTAGGAGACAGCATACAAAGGAAGATTATCAAGTCTTCATTTTCACCAACATCGGTTTCCTTACAGGAAGGTAAATCTTCTGCAGTGAGCACACAGGAGAGAAACACTTTAAGTGAGCACTATCAGTTTGCTTAGATATAGATCTTAGGGTTCTGTACCAGCAAGTATCCAGCCACACTCCACACAAGATAGATTGATCACAGTGAAGTTCTCAGTGGACTTCATGGCTCTTCTGCCTTTCCAGATTTATAGGAGTCTCTGCTGCACGTTGACTATATCCTGAGGAAGCCAGAGAAGAACAGCTGATGGCATGAATGCTGTTCTTGTGAGGGTGCTCTCCGGGAAAAACATATATTTTTCTCTCATCTCTTTATGGCATCTCTCTGTGTGATATGTCTTTTCCTTTTACAACAACAAAAAAAGAGAAAATAGTGCGGTTTTGGTTTTACAGCCATATGGCATTACATTAAATTGTCACAGAAAAATTTTTTAAATTCTCCACAATGTTGGGCTTTCAAAGGAAATATTACTGTGAGTAGACCTAAAAAATCAATCAGCACTGCTGCTGCTTCTTTGTCAGTTAGCAAATCAAAGAGAAATTGAATAAGCAAAGAATAATTGTATTATCCTTATTCTTAAAAACAATGTTTGAAACATATGTTGTATTAAAATATATATTTTTATTTTCCATCAAAAATAGCATTTAAAAAGTCTAATTAAGAAGTGGGGGGAGGAAGCTTTCCCTTTGTGTATGAGTGTGTGCGCGCATGTGTGTGTATGTGTGTTTGTGCGTCTTTTCAGATAGGGATATTTACTGCTCTGTAATAAAGATGCTTCTAGACAGAGAAGGAAGTTGAGCTTATACAAGGCTGTAGTACTGTTAAATGGATAGTCAGAATGCACAGAGTGGCACCCTGAACACCAAAGGGAAGATATTTTACACTTCAGTGGTTCTGGAAAGGTTTACACAGGCTTGAGGTCATTATAGAGGCATTAAATGAGCAAGAAAGTGATGAGCATGATCCAGATTGTCAATACGCAATCCAGATGTGCAGCACAAATGAATACAGAGATTGATGAATCCTTTGAATTGGGCAAGGAAAGCAGTAGGAGTTTGACAGGTTATTTACTGAGTGCCATAACATTTAATGCTGCTGTATGCATCAGCTAGCACAGTTACAGCAACGGCAGCCTCCATCATAGGGCAGAGGCCTTACTGCCCCTACAATGCCCTCAGCTCATCTCTAGATCTGCACTCCACTCACTGTTTTAAATGCAACTGTTCACTGACCTTCTTATAACAGAGCTTCTAACATAGTAGCAGAAGAAGAAAAGGGCAAAAGGGTGCATTCAAGACAATATTGAAAAGATCAGGAAAAATAAGAACTTAATACTTCACTTCCTGCTTAAACTGGAGTCAATATGTGCAGACAAGGTTCAGCTATTTATTAAGTCATTTATTGTGATGATGCAGCGAAGTCTCACAGCCTTTTGTACAATGTGCTAAACTCTATCATTATCCAAGACAGCTTATAATTTATGACTACGCTTAGGCATTCTCCTCTGGATCTAACTGATGAAGTTAAAGAAATGACCACCTTCGGTTATGCAATGCCACCTCTCTGCTGGAGGTTATAGCCCTCTCAGAAGACCAAACTATGTGATTCTTGTGATACCTTGTGTTCTTCAATATGAACTCATCTAGAAACAGTAACAATATATGTTCTGCTGGCTGTGCTGCAGGATTATGAAGGTCCAGCACAGGGATGGAAACAGCTTCACTGATCAGACTCATGCCCACAATGAATACTGTACCATAGCCATCTAAACAAACTATGAAACCTTTTCTAGGAGGCAGAAATTACTCCTAGTCAGACACCTTGTATGGAAATAAGAAAGTGTCATCACTCATGAAAAAATGGTAAAATGTGCTGAGGGAGTGAGAGGTCCACAAGCAGTATGGTGTAGTAGCAACAGGAGGCTACTGAGGCCAGCAGAGCACAGGCACACATAGCTACACCTCACAGATGATAGAAGGAGTTACGTTTCCTCTAATGCCAGAGGGACTTCATAGATACTAATGTACCAAAAAAAAAATCTCTTAAATAACAATCTGAAAGTTAATAGGGAGAACAAGCTGCAAGAACAGGGTAGTTATAATTATTTACATATCTTTTTCTATTGATTCTAGATGTCTCTTTAAAAAAAAAAAAATTTATAAAATTATAAGTTTAACTTTTGAATTTGATGTTTCTGAGCTGCTTACTGGAAAGGTACAGTAAATACATGTCAAATTGTTAGCCAGTTTGGGGCCTTTCACACATTCATTGCAAATTTTGTGCCTGCATTACTGCCACGGACTGTACTGTTCCAGCAAGATACTACAAGTGAGCTTGGGAGTCCATGCTTCTACCACAGCTGATCCTAATGTCTCAGAATAGGCATCCAAAAATACGAATGTTTTCAGGTATTTGTGTAATATTGTCTAGAGGAAAGTCGTACATCATTGTCAAACAAGTTAGAGCAACGTGTGTCTATCTAGCAGTAGTTTCAGTAGTAATAATCCTGCAATTCATAGCTTGCCTATTTTACTCTAAAGGAGAGAGAATATGTCATACAAAAGAATTAGCTCATGTTCTTTTAGCATTTAAAAGATTTTCAGTTAGATTTCCCTCTCACGTACTACAGAAGTCATTCAGAATCCTTCTGAACAGCAGAAAGAGTACAGGCTGAACAGTAGCACATTCAGCCAGTTTTCAACTCACAAACATAGTTATTTGCTACACAAGTCATTCAGATTTATTTCTTTGAGTCTTACTACTATGCAGACTACTGTACTGGGTCTGGCTGACATGGAATTAACTTTCTTCATAGCAGCCCGTATGGTCCTTTGTTTTAGATTTGCGGCCAAAACACTGTTGGTAACACACCAGTGTTTTGATTATTATTCAACAAGGCTTGTACAGCATCAAGGCTTTATCTTTTTCTCACTGTTCCCCCCAAAATGAGTAGTCTGGGGATGAGGAAGAGGTTAGGAGGGACATCACTTGGACAGTTGACCAGAACTGGACAAAAAAGATATTTTACATTGGCTTCTGGCTGGGATCAACCCATAACTAATATGAAGACGCACATCAATAGCTTTGTCTGTTAGAAAGACTTCAGAATAATCACCAATGAATTTCGTTCTAACAGTTAGAGTTACCAGAAAAAAAATAATTCAAGCATAAACAAACTGGCATGTTTTGTTCATCTAACTTTTGTAGACAAAATAATTCTAAAACTGATAATGTGAAGACTGAGTGACAGATAAAAGAGGTTAAACAGAAAATGAACAATAGCAGAAACTTTACATTTAAGAGATGGATGACAGGAGATTTCTATTCAATTACATAGTAAGCTACTCTGAAGCATTCTGTTTCCAGCAAACAAAAGATAAAAAGATTTCATAACAGAGTTGATAGAATATTGTGCTAAAATAAAGAAGTAAACACTGTAGGTATCTATAAGAGGAAAAGCCTTGCATTTGATCTGCTAACACTGAACTAAGTGAAGTAGAAGAATGGAAGATAAGATCATAAGATGGAAGGAGGAGAGAGTTTTCATAATCGCTGCTAAAAATTATTAAGTCAAGTAAATAAAGTACAAAATAAATTGAGTACCGGGAAAAGTACAGTTGAAAAAAAAACATACTAGAGATGAAAAACAGAACACTTAAATCCTGTTTTTTCTTCTGTATAGAAAAGATTGCTCATTTATAAATGTATCTTGCAGGGTACCGAGTGTCTCTAATACAGTCCCATGGGAGTTCGGAGTGGTTCACACTTTGAATGATAGAGCCCTTCAGGAGGTCTAGAAATAAGAACATAGAAACAAGACTGTGTTCTTCTTTTCATGCAAACCAAAATGCAGTATAATTGTTAATGAGTGCATGTAAATAAGAGAGAAAAGATCAAAGTCTGGAATAATGCTGAAGGGCTTTCACAATTGGATCTCTTCCACGATCCATGTAAACATGAGCTGCAATTCCTGACAAAATAAAGCACTTGTTTAAAATCTATTGAGTTACTCTGTGAAGGGAAGAAGTTAATTCAAGAACAAACAGACTGTCTTTGACTAAAACATACTGAAGAGTTTGGTTTTGTTTTTTTTTTCTTTTGAGATTTTTTTGGTGAGGGTATGTGGAAGAGAGGGAAGAAAGAACACTGAACGCATATATTTATGGCCATTACCTAGTATCATAGCTGAATAGGTGAATTTGGCCTTTCCAGTAAGAAAACCCAGAATAAGGTGCCTTGGACTTCCTTCACATTATTTCTTGTAGAAAACATATGTAGAGAAAACTGACAAAAACTGAGAGACAATCAATGCCCTAAAAAAGTAGTGACTCTGAGGACAATATAGACTCTCTCCTTGTTCTGAGGCTCTTGCAGGAGGGTGTTGAAGGACAGCACACCAGGAAGGACTAGTGTCCACTTCATGTTCAAAGTTTAGAGAGTGTAAAAGACTGTGTCAAATATTTGTCTCAACATTGTCAAAACATCAAACCACCACCCGAACAATGGAACTTCAGTTAAACCATAGGACTAGAGTCTTCCTGTTATCTTGCAAGCCAGTTCCTGTTATCTCGCAAGCCAATTCCCATTATCTTGCAAGCCAACTCCTGTTGTCCTGTGAACCTGAATGCAGAGCTGATTCTGAGAAATTTAGCCCTACCCCCCAGCATGAGCCCAAACCCGAGGCCAGAAGAAAAAAACAGAGGGGCCCAGAGACGGTAATGGGCATGCATATCACCGCCAGGTGAGGGGTGTGGCTAGGCAAACCAGCTCTTGGAATACAATGAATATGCAATGAAATGAACAATAAAAGGACAGAAACAACCACCATGAAAAAGGGGAACAAACACCAAGGGGAAAAAAAAACAACACATCAACGGAAATCAACATTGACAGAATCAGCATCGGATGGAACGTTCCCCCACCAAGTGAACTGGACTGTTGGGATGCCACAGCTCTGTGGTGGTAGCTATTGCAACTGAAAGTCTTTTCTTTTGTCTCTCTTTCCTTTCTTTCTCTCTTTTCTCTTGCATTCGCGAACTTGTTCTCGGGTAAATAAAGTTACCTGGTGCTTGACTCTGTTTTCAGTCTTAATTCTGTTCCTGAGAGTACGAGCAAAACCATGCTCTGGTGTGTGAGAGGTTGGTCTAGCCGCTCCTAGCCTCCCAGACTTGTCTGAGGTCGGCTAGAAAGCAAGGGTGCCTTCCTCTCATCCGAAATTGGAACATGACAGAGATACAAGCATATTGTGGAAAAGGTAATCTTCTTACTATTGACATATACTTCTTATATGTGTCTGTTGAGGGAAGCTGAATTAATCAGACTTAATATCCAGGGGATTTCTCCTCTGCCGTGTTTGTTGCTGTTCCTTTCTGTAGGTCCAGATAGTAGCAAGGATGAGCATATACTCTACAGATGCAAATACAAACACATGCACAAATACACACACAAACTATGTACACAGAAGGTCAAACAAATCAACAGAGAACGCTATCTTTACTGGTGCCCACATAAACACCAACAGCACTCACAGAAACTCATGTAACATAGCACAAACACATTCATCCACCCCAGCTGATACAGACTGAAGTTCACTAGCAGGCATATGCATACCCTCTTTCTCTTTATCTACAGACATATGTGTATAGAATCACAGAATAATTGAATCATTTATGTTGGAAAATACTTTTAAGATCATCAAGTCTAACTGTAAACCTAACACTGCCAAGTCCACAGCTAAACCATATGCCTAAGCACCACATCTACATGTCATCTAAATACCTCCAGGGATGATGACTCAATCACTTTCCTGGGCTGCCTGTTCCAATGCTTGTTAACCCTTTCATTGAAGAAATTTTTCCTAATCCCCAGGTCCCTTGGATTCTAGATCAGATTTTAAGTACATCCAGGAACCATGCCCAGACCCTGGTCCTCTGGTCCTCATTTGTTATTATTTTATTATTTTAGAGACTTCTAGTCCCTGTTGATGTCTTACAACATCCTGTTTATGCCTTGTGTATCTGTGTCTAAAGAATGGCTTTTCTTCTCTCTTGTTTTTGTTTCTAACTCAATATACTCACACACTATATGCCTGTGCATTCTAGGTATCTACACATTCTTTACCTTCCACATATCATTACAGTTTCTCCCATGACATCTAGCCATTCAGAGTTCTTAGAGTTGCATGTTTAGCAACTCAGTAGTTCAGCTACTGGCTTAGAACCCATAAAGCCAACTGCAGGGATTCACTTACATAATAAAATATTTCATATAATACTGGCAGTGCTTAAAAGTGGATATGAGTTCAGTTACAAATTTAAACGTCAGTGCTCTTCTTTTATGAGCACTATAACTTCAAAAATTTCATGTAATTTTTATCTCCAAAGTAAAGAATTCACAGACTATGATAATTTAAGTCAGGAAAGTAGAAGAGTTGAAAGATTCATATTTTAAAGATTAATGATAATTATTAGGCTGCAAATTAGTTATTTGCCCCTAAAATGGATTAGATAACTACATGTATAGTTTTACATACACAGATGACTCAGTGCTATTCATGGATTTCGCTAAGGACCTCTGAAATCTTTTCTTCCCTTTGGTAAATAGAGGTTATGGAAGAATTGTTACAGTAGATTTTGCTGGGTAAGTTCTGTTACATGCAGACTTTCATGTTCAGTCTTCTGTATACGGTAAAAATTATTGAAAAAAATTGGGAAGTCTAGGCATCATGCTTCATTTTGTTTTGCTTTTTATGTGAAGTTTTGTAGTGAGAAAATAGTGCCTGGAGGAGAGGGAAGTATGAACTTCTGGAGTGTTTCGCTATCAGCCTAGGTATCTCATGAAAATTATTTCTTGTGTTGAGGCTGCTTCTTCAAAAATAGACATGGCAGCTCGGCTGAAAACTATGAAAGACTGACTGCTGTTTACCCACCTACATAGCAACAGTGTATGTACAAGTTGATCTATACTTAAACCTTGATTCCTTGTCACAGATTAACCTCTGACTGCATTTTGCTGACATGCTTAAGTTAGCTACAGAATTACTTGCAGCTCCTACTGCTGTGATTTGGCTTCTAAAATAGAAACTTAAATCCAAAGCTGGCTCTAGAGATGATTCTCATTGTCTCTGGACTCATTGGGGTAGTGAATTCCTCAACAAGACTACTGACTTTTGAAAAGCTAGATGGAATTAATCTGCATCTCATCCCTAGGTTTGCTCAGGTAGGACTTAATTCTGCAAAGGCCTTGGAAATCCTTCACTGTTTATGAACTGTCTGGCAGTAGTGTTTAAAAAAATGTTAGTGTGAATGTACTTCAGAAGCAGTGCTCAAAGCTAAAAGGGGAACCAAACAAACCAGAGTTCACTGTGAAAACTTTTGCAGGTGACATGAATAAAACTTATAGAATTGTGAATCCACTGTGTGTTCACTGCCTAAATACTCAATAACATGTAACTGTACAAAGAAACAGGAACATCTACCACATTCCTCCAATATAAATGTCATCACGTGACAGAGAATAAGAAATTAAACATTTTTTTAAATGCAGTTACGTACACTAAAATCCTGTTCTTTTCTGTACCCTAATGTACCCTTGTAGTATGTATTTTCAAAATGCATTAAAAATCGATTTAAAAATATATATACTTTTTTTTTTTTTAATGGACAGGAAAAGGCCTATGTCAGGGTCCAAGGCTTGTCATGAAACTTCTCTTAGAACTCAAAGTCAGTAGCAGAAACAATTTTTAGTTTTGGTTTAAACTATATTTTGAGTATGTCTCACACAGTGAGTCCACAAATGCAGTGCCTTATCTGTCACTGTATGATGGTGTTGTTGAGTAAGTGGTATACAAATTACCACCATGATCTGGATAATCAGCCCAGGACATAACCCTCAGATCTTTCACTTCCTGAAAACAGAATCTGACCATTGAGTCTGTTAGAAATCAATATTCCTGGCCAATCATTTTAATTTAGCTCTTTCAAAGTGTATGTGCAAGCAGAAACAAACACTCTCCTTCCCTTTCCAGATCTACATAAAAAAAATTCTCAGGACTTTGGTAAACCAGGCCCCCAGAGCAGGGTATGTACTGCTCAGCATTTGAGTTGTAAAAGCACTGATCAGAAACCAGACCACAAAAGGATCTGTGTACAGTGTGCCTAAATGTTATATATAATATGAGGTAGTCTGTGATTGCATGCTATTTAGTGCATAGAATGAAATGCGCTACTTGGCTACACAGATTTCAGTGGAGCACTCATGGTACTCTGAAGAGAGCAAAAAAAAGCAAATGTGAGCTCTGAGTAGCAGCTGGTTTTGCATGAACATTCTTACCACAGAGTACTGGTGATTTTCTGAGTTTTGTTATGCCTAGCATTTAACTGCAACTTTAGAACTTCATCTTTTCTGTAGCTTGTTGGGGTTTTTTTTGAGGATGAAAGCTATTCTTGGAGCATGACGTTCACTGTCTTGTTTGAAGCAGAGCTGTCAAAACAAGAGCACCAGGTCATGCAGCAAGTGGTTTATCTCTGCAGAAAACATTAGAATAGAGGGGACTGTTGTCTCAGAGATAGACTAGTAATTAGGTATTGATTGCTTTTGCTAACACATTGTGTACAATTCTAAACAAATACAAGATCATTTCTGACTCCTTTTAAACCCAGATATTTGTCAGTGCATTCATTTGAAAGATTACAAAATATGAAGCAGTTTTTGCAGTTGATTCACTTGGGCTTCAATTGATTTGGCTTCTATAAAAATCCTCCATTTGAAGGGAATGTCAAAGGAATCAACAGTATCTCAGCTCCTGTTCACAATCAAGACTTTTACTTTAGATTACAGAAAAACAGAACAATTGGCTTGCAAGGGAGGATGGTAACTTAAAGCTGCAACAAAAGTTGGGTTTTGTCCTGACTCTGGCTTCTTGCAATGCATAGATGGAATCAACCTTCACCTTTCTGTCCCTCTTTTCTACCTTTGCAGAAAAAGTTAATGGAGATAGTCAAAGCAAGTGTTGCCTACTATATGCTCTGAATACACAGACTGCCTTGTAAATGACTTCTATGAGTACAACTACTCCCTTTATTGTGAAGAGACAATATTCTACATTTTCTGAGCTAGGCCAGGTCACAGACAACCTATCTGATGCCTCAGACAGGAGAGCACAATACTCTCCAAATCAAGTTCAAGCTCAGTGAAGAAGACTGCTCCAGCAATTGCCTTAGTGACCTCCAATCACACATATGGAGTGCCTCTCCAAATTCTAGCTTTATTTTTTGTCCTTTTAAAAATAGGTAAGATTAATAGTGCATCATAACTTTGCACCATGGCAAACAAATCCCCTGAAACTCCTACTCCATCTGCTTTCTTAACTAATGTGCTGTCTCTTGAGGGTCAAAACACAACTATCATTTCAGCATTGAAGTGTAAGACTGTAAAGAGTGGTAAAAACTGCACTCTTTGCCACCCTCAAGCCCACTTTCAAAAAGAAAAGAATCAAGGTTTCATTACGTTCCACATCTAAGGGAGCTGGTGCGATGTATTATAACATATACTCCATCAGTGAAAAGAGATTTCATCAAGC
This sequence comes from Ardeotis arabs, assembly GCA_011801015.1. Lineage (NCBI taxonomy): Eukaryota > Metazoa > Chordata > Aves > Otidiformes > Otididae > Ardeotis > Ardeotis arabs. Next base: position 49,983 of record JAAGAY010139754.1, read on the forward strand.
TGAAAGTTACATGAACATGTGGAAAACAAGATTATAGAAAAATAAGGACAATGTATATATTTTATTTTTATTTTCCTTTACGCATTCTTTCTGTGGTCTCTACCTGTGATAATTCTTGAACTTCATTCAGATATGTTCTCTTTCATTGGTAAGTTATTTTATGGAGAAGAATGGAGATTGAAGTTTTTGGCTGTCTTACTACTTTTCGGATTCACTGCAGAATGTAAACAAGGTTGCCATTCCAAAACAAAATATTGCTTGGTGACTTATCAAGAAAACAGTCAGCTTTAAAGCAGGCGGGGAAAAGTTGTGATTTTGTTCACAACATGCAGTTACATATGATACCTTGAAATACAGAGGATCTAGTTCTGCTTCCAATTAACTCAAAAGTAAAACTCTCATTGATGTAAAGGTCAGCAAGATCAGACCCTAATTTACCAACACTTGTAATTCCCTGATTAAATTTTCAAAGGGCAGATGCTAAACTGATTTGTAAGGGTTTGGCATCCTGCTGAAGTCAGGCTACAGGTTGGCAAACCGTTTCCTTGGCTCTTCATTAGGATCATGAAAATTCTCTTGCTGATCATATCAGTCTTTGCTTTGCCATGCAGCAGAGAATTCCAGTCTGTGGTTTGAAGCTTGCCATGCAGTGCCTTTTCCTCTCACTTCCATCTCTTTTCCCAGTGGATAAAAGTCACCTCTGAGTGTCAGAAAGTTCTAGCTAAAGAACAGCACTTCAAATATATATTCCTAGGTGTAAAACAGTTGAATCACCACAAAGAAATGCAGACAACAAATTAAGTGCATGAAGTAGCTATTAAAGACTTCTCTGAACTTCCAGATTACCTACAATAAAAACTGCTGCTGTGCAATATGAGAAAACATAGAAAAATACTTTCTATGTACAAAACACTGTCCTACGTGACCATTTCTGCATCTGCAGGAGAGTTTCTACTGGGTATTTACAAGTGCCGTGTCTACGTTTGCTCAGTTATACAGCAGAAACTAGTTGGGCAAATCTCTGGGCTGGTCAGATTCTCCATCTAGCTCACTGAAGCATAAAAATGATGCCCATTAATTGATCTGGACAAAGCAGGAGCTGCCTGGGACAATCTTTGGGATAAACTGAAATTCTTATGTGGAGGACCATAACTACAAATCAAATGCTTTGTTGTGACAATGGCTAGGAATTCAGTCTCAAACTGGTCATCAATGAATGGACCACCTCGAAAATTAATGACACTGGCTGGGCAAGCAGGCACAAACTTGATACCTAGCTACATCATAATTGTAACCACAGGACAAGTTTGAATTTCATTCTTCAGTCACATTGTAAATAAAATTCCATAATCCTTTCCAAAGCTTTTGCATGAGAACTTGGAGTATCTCCTGAATCTGATAATATATACCTTGCCCAAGAAGCCAAATTAGTAGACACACTGGGGAAAACAGAAAAATATCCTTGGTATAACTATGCTTTGAGGCCACTTAAAATCTTATTTGATCCCATGTTACATGGGACTTCAGAAGATTTCAGGAACGGATTTGTCATTGAATGCCCTAAAGATCTTTGTGTTGTACATGTTACAGTGACTTGCCTGTGGTTGACTAGCAAGAACATAGCATTAGGAAATCTGCTTCAGTGTAAATAAAGTCTGATTTATTTTTTATTCTACATTTAAAATAAATTATCTGTACTTGGGACATTTCTGATCTAAGGATGTAGAAATCAGTCTCTAGTGTTTATATTACATGTGTTTAAGGGTAAACTTAAATGATAATCAGTCCTTTGAATTTCCCCAAAAGTTCTTTTTTTTTGCATCTCCCACTAAGAGAAACTGTTTGACTGCTCAAGACCAGAGAGAAAACAACATATGATTCTGTCATTTCTAAATACTGGAAGGACTGACTTCCAAGTCTTCCTCTTAGGTGACTTTATTGTTATTTATTTGCCCGGGCATGTCCATAGATCCAATGAATGAGAATTCCTCTATATGCATACATTACTGCAGTCTAGTTGAGCGGTTAGGTTTTGCTTGGTTTGGCAAGACAGCTGCGGTTATGTGGTCTCTGTATCAGCTTCCTATGAGGTAGAGCAGAAGTGAAGTTTAGGGTAAACAGATATACAGCAATGGAGCCCAAAGTGACAGAACCTCAGGAGTAAAATTTACTGCAAGTCTCCTGGATAGTAACCTGTTATTGAATTTAGAACCTAGAAAACTCTCCACAAGGTTGTTCTCTTCCCTATTCTGTTCCATTTGGTAAAATGCATTTTAAAAAAAGAAGGGAAAAAAAAAAAAAACAAATTTTCCTTTATATGCTTAACTGCAGACCATAAAATAAACAAGGACTCTCTTTGGGGTGATAACAGTTAAGAAATAACAGAGCTGTTTCATATCTTTGTGATCAACCTACTTTCTGACAGAAAATGCTTACCCCATGGAATTAAAATATTTTGCTGCAACATATCAATTTTATCATAATTGCCAACAGGATATTGTCGAAGTTTCATTTCAGTTTTATTGCTTCAACATCTATGAAATATAGTATAATTTAGTGATGAAGACAAAACAGAAATTTAAGACTTAATCCAAACAAAACCTCTTTGAAAGATAAATCACATATTTGCTTCACAAAAAAAAAGAATAAATTAAAGTATTTTTAACTTTCCATCACAATTTAAAATGAAAGTGCATCTTAATACCTCACACTATGGTGCTGAATGTAAATTTTGTATTCTAGTCAGCTCAACAACTGCATTGTTTTTAAAAGCCTATAGATTGTCTAACTAGCACTGCTCTATCAAGAATCTAAGCTTTTATATTTGGAAAAAGGAGAATAAATCAAACTGAGATAATACCTGACAATGGTTTTTATCTCCTTGCAAGCTACAAGAGATAGCGTTTCTTCTCATTTATAGAAAAAACAGTTAGACTAAACCAGCTTTAGTCTTTGGTATCATGAGATATACAATTTAAATAACTTTCTTTCAGTGACTTTTCCACAAGTTAAAGGTAATCTAACAGGCTAACAGCTGTATAATGATGGCTTCACTAATCAGTCCTTAATTTTTCCAAACTAGGGCCTTGAAATCAATGGCAGTTTGATCAGGACCTAAAGCAAATCGAAAACTTACAAATGTTTCAGAGGATGTTGCAGTTTCACATTCTGTAAAAGAAATGGAAACTGTAATTTCAAGCCTGTAATTTGGGAGTTGAAAGTGGGCATTTGTCAAATTGAAATGGGGGAACTTTCAACTAAGTTTTTTACTGGGGTACTTCAGCAGTTAGCACCAGTATTTAAGAGCTTTTATGGAACACTTCAGACTTTGTAACATGCTTTAATTTTATGTATTTAAAAGGAAGTCTTTAATTTGTGGCATCTCAGGATGCTCAAGGTCAGGTAAATAATTCTGTATATGAGTAAAAGGAAAGAGTTTCTGTGTGGTAGGGTTTTGGTTTGTTTGGTTTTTTTTTTATAATATTCCTACTGCAGGAGTTCTTTTTTATTCAATAACAACATTTGGAGGTAATCTCAGAGGAGTAATAATTTTGCCTGAGGACTAAACCAAGTGAGTGGTGATCTTCCTTGCTGTCAATGACCTATAGATGACATTTTGTACCTAACTAATTAGAAGTCTTTCTTCTGAAAGAAATGGCGAATCATGCATAATTAGGAGAGGCATCAAAGTTAGAGCTGTTGGCTCATTAATCTAATGGAGCTAGCCTATGGCGCTTAAAGAAGATTTGTATTTCTTATGATGTTTGTGTTATTTTATAAGCAATTAGCACTCTATATAAGACCGATTCTCTTGATAGTTTTCATTTTTTCTTGCACTCAAAGACAATATTTAGATTAGTTTAGAATACAACAAAAGCTATAACCTCTAACACTCATAATCATTCAGATATTAGTGATTTACAGTATGGACAAATATTAGCTTATACTGATTGTTCAGTTTTCAGTCTCCAATACTGATTTTTCTTTTTTTTAGGCTAAACAAAGAACGAAAAAAATCTCATAGAACTGTAGAATTTATAGACAATAAAATTAAATAAATGATACATTGAAGGAAATGGTAAGTTCTGTGACATATTTTTTGCTGAATTTTTCACAGCTGAGGTGTGATAACCTCAATATGGGGCAGGGCACATAGTCCTTCTTTATAAAAGTAAAAAGGATATTTTTTTTTCATTTGTATTTCTTCCAAGATACCTACTATTAATTAAATTTTATATTTTAATGATACATTTGAAATATATATATATATATAGATATAAATATTTAAGACATATTGGATTTTTACAAAGCAGATTCATTAGCAGGGTTCCTGGAGCCAGTCCATTCACAGCACGAGGGTTCCAGAAGCTGAAATTTCACTTTCTACCCACAACTTGCCAGATGAGTCTATAATCTTTGCTAATTATTTCTCTAGATAGTGTGACTACTTCAACTTTGCTAGGATTTGTTCCTGTAGAATGCCTGATTGTCTCTTTCTATAACCATGTCTCACAGAAAAGTCGAAGTAAGATAAGGTACATTATCATACTGTGCAGCATGCCTAAAAAGACATCCAGCAACAGCTTTGGAAAATCAGACACCACTGATAGTTTCATATTTTATTTTACACTAAACCATTAACCACATGCCTGGGCTGTTCAAGATACATATATGTGGCTATGGGTATGAGTATATTTATGTGTGAACATCTTAAATATGTTATAGATGACCAAATAAATGTATATTTTCAAAAAAATAACGAGCCTAATGTAGATCTCAATTAAAACCTAAAATCTCTATTTTGTCTTTGCATTCATCTTTTCATACAATTCTACTCCACCACATATGTAATCTACTAAGAGGCTTTACATACAAGTTTTTGCTGAATCAGTGAACATCATTTGGTAATTTTGTTTTATAAATTTTGTACTTAAAGCTTAATGGTGACACCTAAAATTCCCTCAGGTAAAAACTATGTATATCTATAACAATCATATAACTAGATAATTTTAAAGTTCTACAGTTTTTAACCAGTAAACTTATTCTCACTGTTTGGCTCTGTACTTAATTATTTTACAAAGTGTTTTGTTTTACTTTAGGAAAGTAAACAGCAGTGTGGAATCCATTTATCAGTACGGTTAACAGTTAAAATAGTCCTTGACAAAGTTTCGATCTGGGTCAAGTATCAGTGTCTCAAAAAGTTTTAAGCCAGCACACAGTACTCAAAATAGCCCTCAAGTGCACTATTTTGGCAGCTTAGAGATTTTAACAGTGTGAATACAGCCAAACCATCTCAGTTAACTGCAGAAGCAGGGAATGGATCCCTGACATTCTTTTGTTTACCAGTATAGTTGTAGCTCTTTATTTTTGTGTGATAATATTTCATGCTGGGCTATGAATGGTAGTCCTAAAAAAAAAAAAAGAAATGTATATGTTAATCTTTGTTCTTCACAAAGACTGGAGCTTACAAATCAATAATCCAGACTTGAGCTAACAGAGAATCTGAGATCAATAGGGTAGACTTTTCTCCACGTGTTATTATCCATCCCAAGATGGTTCATTTATGTTTAGTTACTGGCTCATAATTAATCTCCTTTTACTTTCTGAGAACTTTAACCCTCTTCTATATCTGTATTCATGACTGGGCAAAATCTCCACTGCACTTTTCTTGGCCCAGTGTCCTTGTTCTCTGCAGAACCTCCACAACAAACCCTAACTCTGTTTTTCCTTTTTCTCTGCTTCTTTCATTCCCCCATGGTTTTCTTTGCTTCCCACTAACACTCCATCTTTGTTCCTTCATACAGTTTCTTTCTAATACATTTCAGCTATTAAATAATGAAGTTTCTCTCTAATGCGTGTTCAAAGTAAAGGTTTCCTGAGAGCACTGAGGAAGCTGCAATAGATGAAAAAATCCTTAACCGTATTTGTTTTCTTGCACTTCAGTATTTCATACTCCCTGTCCCCTCTTTCCTTTTTTTTTCCTTTTTCCCCCATTCTCCCCTTTTTTTTTCCCCCTCTCCCCGCTATTTTTTCTTTTTTTTTTTTTTTTTTTTTTTTGTTCCCTTTCTCCTTTCCCTTCCTATTGTCTTTTGCCTTGCCTTGCCTTGTCTTCAGAAGCAAAAAAAAACACCTGTTTTCTGTCTGAAAGTTGTTGCTGAGTCTGATTTGAATGCCTGGTAACATGAAACACTACCATAAATATACAGACTACTTCTTTTAATGCAACAGTAGCATAAACTGTTATGTAAATTGCATGTGTAGTAAATTGCCAGCAGTATCTGTTTCCTTCAGGCTGCAATAATTCCTGTTTGAATTGTCTTTTTACTCAACTCTCTCTCTTTTCAGGGTTTGAACTCCTTTGGAGCATTATTCTCTTGTGGATGTAAATAAATGATGACTCATTAATGGAACGGTGCAGACAAGTGTATTTTATGGAGGAACAGAACTGAAAACTGTGCTTCTCACTCCTGACACATACGTATTGCAGTAATGTTATTGAAATAGGCCAAGGTATTTTTGGAGTGAAGAGAGCTTTATGTTGCTGTTCATTCTGACTGTTCTTACTGCAAACTTCTAAAATGTACATTTGCCACTCTCTTGAGTGACATCTCCTGGAGAAAGCAAACATGGTCACTTACAGTAATTTGCTAGTGAACTGTGACAAGACATTTGCAGATTCTGTTACTATAATTCTGTTTCTGGCAGCAGGAGATTTATGCAGCAATTTTATTTCCTTTTCAAGTAAAGATGGATCAAGATACAGAGGGTTTTTTTCCTCTCACAATGGTGCTATCTGAATTGACTCAAAGCCTTTGTCTGGTGACATAGTAGCAGCCATAAAACAATGCATCCATTCATCTTTATTATTACATCTTTCGACTAGGTGTCTCATGAAAGCCAAGTAACATTACCCTTCTTTCAGTGACACTGGGGTAAATCAAAAGAGACTCTACAGAAACCCATAGACCAGAGCCTGATAAAAATTATTTAAAGGAAAAAAAATCATGCCAATGCATTGTGAGTAATGAACAGATGAAATTAATGTAAACTGGAAGGAAGAGGTGACTTTTCCTTATACTGTGGTCTCCTACCCTCTCTGGATATGCCTTTCTGCATTACACAGTGCGCAGTAAAGCTAATCCAGCATAATTTACATCTAGGAACTGGATTAAATAAACATGTTGCCAGGAATAATGTGTTTTCCAGTAATCAGGTTAGCTAAACTGGAACTAAATTTGATATTTCACAACTGTGCATCAAGGACATACACGTAAGATCAGAAGCAGTAACAGAAGGGACGGCTATTCCATTTCATATGTTCAGAGAAGGTAAACACAGGTTGAAAAAACAATGCATCATTCACCACTCAGCTCATCTCTTAGTCACTTTTATTTAAATTTTATTTTATTGATCACAAACGTGAAGATAAATTATTTCAATGAAACCACATTTTATTGGGTGTATTTAACTCTTTCCATTATTTTCGTAGAGCTGTTCCATAGTTCTATAGTAGGAAAAAAACATGCAAACCTGAGATATGAAGACAGTAGATACAGTAATATCAGCACTTAGATGGAAGTGAAGAAGCAGGAAGAATATATTAGTGTAATAATACTTGGATTATCAAGACAATTCTGTAATGAAATATTTATTTTTTTTTTCAAAAAAAGATGAGATCACAATGATTATTCATGGACACTGACCTAACATAGAGGATAACTTTGGTTCCAGCCTTTGCTTTGAGTCCCTGCTTCACCTTATCTGGACTAAGGGCTCTCATACAATATATTGACTGAAGAGGAGCTGGAAACTAGATCTTTATTCATTACGAGACTCCAGAACATGTGTAGATAGAAAGTTCAAACGAGTCACATATATTTAGGTAATTTCATACAATTGAAAATATTCCTAACAATTCTAATAATTTTATTGACTAAGTTTTATGTCAAATAATTATTCCTTCTGTAATTATCCAGACAGCACTAAGTGTATTGAAATATACAGATTTTACAGAATTTTACATGCAGTGGAAAGATGCCCATTCTCTTCCAAATGATACAAGTAAAAAAGCTAAATTTCCTTTCATGTTGTGTCTGTTCCATTTATGTTACTGTGCAGCAACAGGATCAAGTTTGAGCATGGGTTTTATGTGTAGAAATACATCCTCTTTCAGTTAAATGTTGCTTATTTCTTGTACAATTTTTTCATATTGTTTCACAGAAGATAGACTAGTCAGATTTACTATTTGAAGTGACTCCGTTAGCTAAATTCAGAATTTTGAAATGAGTCTGAGTCATCATTGCTTGCTGTCATTTTTTTTTTACTGTTGTCATGCCAGTCTGAGAGCGCAATGTAGACACTTTCAATGGTTCCAGAAGCAGACAAAGCCAGTTGCCTTTGAGAAATCTTTGTGGGACAAGAAGTATCAAAGCATACTACAGTATAGCCCTTTGTAGTACAGTATTTCCTTATAAAGATACATCAGAAGAAAATATCAGACAGAAGTCCCAAACTCAAGTTAATGTGGAGAGGAAAAATGAATTAATAGTAATTTAAGAGGTATTTGAAGTTGCAATTTGCAATTATAACAATTAAGCTGAGTGTATAACTTGAGGCTTCTAACTCAGGTGCTCTTCATAACTGCCTGGAGTATCTACATCTCTCCATTTTCTACACTAAAAACATGGAGAAAACTATGTCTCCCAGTTTTAGGTTCTCTGAATCAATCCTAAATGGTTCACCTCTGGCTACAGTAGAAAAATAGTAGATGGTGTGAGTATATAGGTTCCTCTTCTGTTTCCCCCTGCCTCCAGTAAGGTAATCTTTCCTTTTACTTTTAAAATGTAATTTGAAGGTTCCTTAAGCTGCCTCAAATTTTTATTTAAATAACAATGTGTTATCATAGTAGTTGGCAGAAATTTTTTTAAAAAGCCTGAGAAAATCTGGTACACAGATTTAAACGGAAAGCAAAAGTATCAGAGCCTAACTCCTGTGACTGACATAGAAATTTCCAGTCTAAGTATTGGCAAATCTGCTTGCCAGAAGCCGTGAAGAAATACACCAGTGTACTGGGCCTGGAGAACACTGTGTTAGCTTTCCTCATAGCAGCTCATATGGTGCTGTGTTTTAGATTTGTCACCGAAACAGTACTGATAACACACAAATGTTATAGCTTTTGCTGAACAGTGTTTGCGCTGCATCAAGGTATTTTCTGTTCCTCACTCTCACCCACTAGTGAATAGACTCAGGGGTGCACAATATATTGGGAGAAGACACAATCAGGCAGATAATCTGAACTAATCAAAAAGATGCTCCATACCACATAACATCATGCTCTACAGTAAAAGGGAAAAGAAGGGGCTTCAAGAGGGTTAGCCATCATTTGCTCAGGAGCTGACTGGGCATCAGTCTACCCGTGGAAGTCATTACCTTTACATCACTTGCTTTGTTTTCTTTTATTTCTCTCTTTTTCCACCTACCCTTCACTTATTAAACTTTTTTTTACTTTTTTTTTTAACCTTGACCTCCAAGTTTTCTTGCTTTTACTCTTCCTTTCCTCTTCCACCCTTCCACAGAGGATGTAGGCGTAAAGTGACCGAGCAGCTGTCTGATGCGTAGTTGCCCATCAGGGTTAACCCACAACAGCCAGCAAGTTTGAAGGATTACATTGGCTTACAAATCGGAGATTTACAAAAAAAAAAAAGATGATTTCACGTAAGTTTTGGGTTGGTTTTTTTTTTTTTTT
>JAAGAY010139755.1:0-10880 GCA_011801015.1 Ardeotis arabs
CGGTGTCAAGAACCGGTGAGGAGCAGCAAGAGCTTTCGCAGCTGGCACTTCTGGTGTGGGACCAATGGTACGAGGTTCGTGATTTTGACGTTTTGTCTCAATGGTTGGCCGGGCTGAGGTGGTGGTAAACGTCGGAGTCCAGGTCGTCTAGGAAAGCCTGAAGCACCAGTGTTGGTGGACCTGTAGATGCGGTGTCAAGAACTGGTGAGGAGCAGGAAGAGTTTTTCAAGCTGGTACTTTTGGTGTGGGAGCAACGGTCAGACGTTCGTGATTTTTAATGTTTTTTCTCACGGGTCAGGCAGGTTGAGGTGGTGGTAAACGTCAGAGTCCTGGCCGTCTAGGAAAGCCTGGAGCAACAGTGCTTGTGGACCTGTAGATGCAGGGTCAAGAACCAGAGGGGAGCAGCAAGAGCTTTTGGAGCTGGCAATTTTGGTGTGCGAGTAATGGTCTGCCGTTCATGTTGTTTAAGGTTTTTTCTCACGGGTCAGACGGGTTGAGGTGGTGGTAAACGTTGGAGTCCTGTTCATCTAGGAAAGCCCGGAGCCCCAGTGTTTGTGGACCTGTAGATGCGGTGTCAAGAACCAGTGAGGAGCAGCAAGAGCTTTTGGAGCTGGCACTTTTGGTGTGAGAGCAATGGTCCGACATTCATGATTTTTAAGTTTTTTTCTGAATGGTTGGCCGGGCTGAAGTGCTGCTAAACGTCGGAGTCCTGGTCGTGCAGGAAAGGCCGGCGCCCCTGTGTTTGTGGACCTGTAGATGCGATGTGAAGAACTGAAAAGGAGCAGCAAGAGCTTTTGGAGCTGGCACTTTTGGTGTGGGAGCAATGGTCCTACGTTTGTGATTTTAAAGATTATTTCTCAATTGATTGTGCGGGCTGAGGTGGTGGTAAACGTCGCAGTCCTGGTCGTCTAGGAAAGCCTAGAGCCCAGAAGTCTGTGGATGTGTAGATATGGTGTCAAGAACCAGTGAGGAGCAGCAAGAGCTTTCAGAGCTGGCATTTTGGTGTGGGACCAATGGTCCGATGTTCGTGATTTTTAAGAATTTTTCTGAGTAGATTGGCCTGGCTGAGGAGGTGGTAATCATTGGAGTCCTCATCTTCTAGCAAGGACCGGAGCACCAGTGTTTGTGGACCTCTAGATGCAGTGTCAAGAACCGGTGAGGAGAAGCAAGAGCTTTTGGAGCAGGCACTTTTGGTGTGGGAGCAGTGGTCTGACATTCGTGATTTTTAAGGTTTTATCTCAATTGATTGGCCGGGCTGAGGTGGTGGTAAACGTCGGAGTCCTGGTCGTCTAGGAAAGCCTGGAGCCCAAAAGTGTGTGGACCTGTAGATGTTGTGTCAAGAACCATTGAGGAGAAGCAAGATCGTTTGGAGCTGGCACTTTTGGTGTGGAAGCAATGGTCCGACGTTTGTGATTTGACGGATTTTTCTCAATTGAATGGCTGATCTGAGGTGGTAGTAAACGTCGAAGTCCTGCTTGTCTAGGGGAGCCTGGAACCCCAGGGCTTGTGCACCTATAGATAAGGTAAGGAGAGCAAGAGCTTTTGGAGCTGGCACTTTTGATGTGGGAGCAATGGTCCGACGTTCTTGTTTTTTAATGTTTTTTCTCATGGGTCAGACGGGTTGAGGTGGTGGTAAATGTCGGAGTCCTGGTTGTCTAGGAAAGCCTGGAGCCCCAGTGTTTGTGGACCTGTAGATGCAGTGTCAAGAACCGGTGAGGAGCAGCAAGATCTTTTGGAGCTGGCACTTCTGGTGTGGGTCCAATGGTCCGACGTTCGTGATTTTGAATGTTTTTTTCTCAATTGAATGGCAGGCCTGAGGAGGTGGTATACGTCGGAGTCCTGGTCGTCTAGTAAAGGCCGGAGAGCCAGGGTTTGTGGACCTGTAGATGCTGTGTCAAGAACTGGTGAGGAGCAGCAAGAGCTTTTGGAACTGGCACTTTTGATGTGGGAGCAATGTGATTTTTAAGGCTTTGTCTCAATGGTTGACTGGGTTGAGGTGGTGGTAAACGTCGCAGTCCTGGTCGTCTAGGAAAGCCTGGAGCCCCAGTGTTTGTGGACCTGTAGATGCGGTGTCAAGAACCGGTGAGGAGCAGCAAGAGGTTCTGGAGCTGGCTCTTTGGAGTGGGAACAATGGTCTGACGTTAGTGATTTTTAAGTTTTTTTTCTCGTGGTCAGACAGGTTGAGGTGGTGGTAAACGTCGGAGTCCTGTTCATCTAGGAAAGCCCGGAGCCCCAGTGTTTGTGGACCAGAGTCCTGGTCGTTTAGGAAAGGCCGGAGAGCCCCAGTGTTTGTGAACCTGTAGATGCGGTGTCAAGAACCGGTGAGGAGCAGCAAGAGCTTTTGGAGCTGGCACTTTTGGTGTGGGAGCAATGGTCCGACGTTCGTGCTTTTTAAGGTTTTTTTCTCACGGGTGAGTTGGGTTGAGGTGGTGGTAAGCGTCGAAGTCCTTGTTGTCTAGGAAAGCAAGGAGGCCCAGTGTTTGTGAACCTGTAGATATGGTGTCAAGAACCGGTGAGGAGCAGCAAGAGCTTTTGTAGCTGGCACTTTTGATGAGGGAGCAATGGTCTGATGTTCGTGATATTTAAGGGTTTTTCTGAATGGTTGGCCAGGTTGAGGAGGTCGTAAACATCGGAGTCCTGGTCGTCTAGGAAAGGCTGGAGCCCCAGTGTTTGTGGACCTGCAGATGCGGTGCCAAGAACTGGTGAGGAGCAGGAAGAGCTTTTGGAGCTGACAATTCTGATGTGGGAGCAATGGTCTGACGTTCGTGATTTTTAAGGTTTTTTCTCAATTGAGTGACAGGCCTGAGGAGGTGGTAAACGTTGGAGTCCTGGTCATCTAGGAAAGGCCAGAGAGCCAGTGTTTGTGGACCTGTAGAGGGGTGTCAAGAACCGGTGAGGAGCAGCAAGAGCTTTTGGAGCTGGCACTTCTGGTATGGGAGCAATGGTGTGACGTTCGTGATGTTTAGGGTTTTTTCTCACGTGTTAGACAGGTTGAGGTGGTGGTAAACGTTGGAGTCCTGGTCGTCCAGGAAAGCATGGAGTGTACCTGTTTGTGTTTGTGTACCTGTAGATGCGGTGTCAAGAACCGGTGAGGAGCAGCAAGAGCTTTTGGATCTGGCACTTCTGGTGTGGGAGCAATGGTCGGACGCTCGTGTTTTTTAATGTATCGTCTCAATGGTTGACCGGGCTGAGGTGGTGGTAAGTGTCAGAGTCCTGGTCGTTTAGGAAAGGCCGGAGAGCCCCAGTGTTTGTGAACCTGCAGATGCGGTGTCAAGAACCGGTGAGGAGCAGCAAGAGCTTTTGGAGCTGGCAATTTTGGTGTGGGAGCAATGGTTTGACGTTCGTGTTTTTTAAGGTTTTTTTCTCACGGGTCAGACGGGTCGAGGTGGTGGTAAACATCAGAGTCCTGGTCGTCTAGGAAAGGCTGGAGCCCCAGTGTTTGTGGACCTGCAGATGCGGTGTCAAGAACCGGTGAGGAGCAGCAAGAGCTTTTGGAGCTGGCACTTTTGGTGTGGGACCAAAGGTCCAACGTTTGTGATTTTTAAGGTTTTTGTCTCAGTTGAACGGCCGGCCTGACATGGTGGCAAACGTCAAAGTCCTGGTTGTCTAGGAAAGCCCAGAACCCAGAAGTGTGTGGACACCTAGATGCGGTGTCAAGAACCGGTGAGGAGCAGCAAGAGCTTTCAGAGCTGGCACTTCTGGTGTGGGAGCAATGATCTGAGGTTCATGATTTTTAAGGGTTTGTCTCAATGTTTGGCCGGGCTGAGGTGGTGGTACACGTAGGAGTCCTGGTCGTCTAGGAAAGGCTGGAGCCCCAGTGTTTGTGGACGTGTAGATGTGGTGGCAAGAAACAGTGAGGAGAGCAAGAGGTTTCAGAGCTGGCCCTTTTGGTGTGGGAGCAATGGTCCGACGTTCGTGTTTTTTAATGTTTTTTTCTAACGGGTCAGATGGGTTGAGGTGGTGGTAAATGTCAGAGTCCTGGTCGTCTAGGATAGCCTGGAGCACCAGTGCTTGCTGACCTGGAGATGCGGTGTCAAGAACCGGAGAGGAGTAGCAAGAGCTCTTGGAGCTGGCAATTTTGGTGTGGGAGTAATTGTCCGATGTTCGTGATTTTTAAGGTTTTTTCCCACGTTTCTGACGGGTGGATGTCGTGGTAAACGTCAGAGTCCTCGTCGTCTAGGAAAGCCCGGAACCCATAAGTGTGTGGACACCTAGAGGCGGTGTCAAGAACTGGTGAGGAGCAGGAAATGATTCGGAGCTGGCGCTTTTTGTGTGGGAGCAATGTTCAACGTTTGCGATTTTGAAGCTTTTTTCTCATGGGGCGGCTGGGTTGAGGTGGTGGTAAATGTCGGAATCCTGGTCGTCTCTAAGACCCCAGACACCTACAGTCTGTCAACCTGTAGTTGCAGTGTCAAGATCCATTGAAAAGCAGCAAGATATTTCGGAGATGGCACTTTTGGTGTGGGAGCAATGGTCTGACGTTCGTGATTTTGAAGGTTCTTTCCCAATTGTCAGCCAGACTGAGGTGGTAGTAAACGTTAGAGTCCTTGTCATCTAGGAAAGCCTGGAGCCCCAAAGTTTGTGGACCTGTAGATGCGGTGTCAAGAAACAGTGAGGAGCAGCAAGAGGTTTCAGAGCTGGCCCTTTTGGTGTGGGAGCAATGGTCCGACGTTCGTGATTTTGAAGGTTTTTTTCTCATGTGGCGGCCTGGCTGAGGTAGTAGTAAACGTTGGAGTCCTGGTCGTCTAGGTAAGCCCGGAGCCCCAAGGTCTGTAGACCTGTAGATGCAATGTCAAGAAACAGTGAGTAGCAGAAAGAGCTTTTGGAGCTGGCTCTTTTGCTGTGGGAGCAATGGACCAACGTTTGTGATTTTGAAGGTTTTTTCTCATGGGGCGGCCGGGCTGAGGTGGTGGTATATGTCGGAGTCCTGGTCGTCTATGAAAGCCCGGTAACCCAAAGTCTGTGGACCTGGAGATGCGGTGTCAAGAACTGGTGAGGAGCAGCAAGAGCTTTCGTAGATAGCAGTATTGGTATGGGAGTAATGGTCCGACGTTCATGATTTTTAAGGTTGTTTCTCATGGGGCGGCCGGGCTGACATGGTTGTAAATGTCGGAGTCCCGGTCATCTACAAGACCGCAGACACCTAAAGTTTGTGGACCTGTAGATTTGATGTCAAGAACCAGTGAGGAGCAGCAACAGATCTTGGAGCTAACACTTTTGGTGTGGGAGCAATGGTCCGACATTCATGATTTTGAAGGTTTTTTTCTCACGGGGCGGCTGTGCTGAGGTGGTGGTAAATGTCGGATTCCTGGTCATCTAGGAAAGCGTGGGGCACCAAAGTCTCTGGACCTGTAGTTGCGGTGTCAAGAACCGGGGAGGAGCAAAAAGAGCTTTCGAAGCTGGCACATTTGGTGCGGGAGCAGTGGTCCGACATTCGTGATTTGGAAGGTTCTTTCTCAATGGTCAGCTGGGCTGAGGTGGTGGTAAATGTTGGACTCCTGCTTGTCTACCAAATCTGCAAGCCCAAAAGTCTGTGGACCTGTAGATGTGATGTCAAGAACCGGTGAGGAGCAGCAAGAGATTTCGGAGCTGGTACTTTTTGTGTGTGAGCAATGGTCTGACGTTCGTGATTTTTAAGGGTTTTTCTCACAGGGCGGCAGGGCTGAGGTGGTGGTAAACGTTGGAGTCCTGGTCGTCTAGGAAAGCCCGGAGCCCCAACGTCTGTGGAGCTGTAGATGCGGTGTCGAGAAACAGTGAGGAGCAGCAAGAGATCCTGGAGCTGGCACTTTTGGTGAGACAGCAACGGTCCGATGTTTGTGATTTTGAAGGTTTTTTCTCATGTGGCGGATGGGATGAGGTGGTTGTATACGTCGGAGTCCTAGTTGTGTAGGAAAACCCGGACACCTAAAGTCTGTGGACCTGGAGATGCGGTGTCAAGAACTGGTGAGGAGGAGCAAGAGCTTTTGGAGCTGGTACTTTTGGTGTGGGAGCAATGGTCCGACGTTCATGATTTTTAAGTTTTTTTCTGAATGGTTGGCCGGGCTGAGGTGGTGGTAAACATCGGAGTCCTGGTCATCTAGGAAATCCCGGAGACCCATGTTTGTGGACCTGGAGATGCAGGGACAAGAACCAGTGAGGAGCAGCAAGAACTTTCAGAGCTGACATTATTGGTGTGGGAGTAACAGTCCAATGTTTATGGGGCCCTTCAAGGCCGCAACAAGGCTACGAGCGGGCCTGCATGTGAACAGGAAGGGCGCTCCACTGGGCTGCATGTACACAGGAAGGATGATCCCCAATGATTCGCGTGCTAGTCACGGATAGGTGCATGGACACAGGGGGTGGGTGTGTTCGCGTGTGTAGCAGGTGTAGGGTATATGTTAGATGTAACGCAGCAGTAAATTGAGAGCTGACTCCACGGCATCCGTGTCTGTGTCTCCCTCCCTGGGATGAGTTCCCAGTAGGGGGGGTCGGTTCGTTGTCACGCAGCGAGAAGTGGTGACCACGACATGATCGGACAGATCGGGTTTTTCGGTGCACCAAGGCGAGCAGGGCTCGGGGTAATCCAGACCTCATCATGTCGACAGTATCCATCAAGGAAACGGTGAAGGTTCTGAAGGTACTGGCTACGGAGGTGGATGAGAGGGTCTCCTCTAGCGGTACGGAGGATCTCATCCAATGGATGATATGTAAGGGGATGATCCAACAGCCTTTGCAAGTGGTGGATCTGGAAAAAGTAGTAGCCCTGTGGAGGGAGCTGTTAGCTTCTGCCGCTGTGGGGAACAAAACCGCCTTGTCCCTTATTCTCGAGTTGGGGGCAGTTAAGAGGTGCCTTGAGAAGGTCTGTGATGTTCAGAGTGTCTGGCAAGCCGTGGCCTCAGTGGTTTGCAGGGATCCAGTGAGTGAAAGGTGACCCGACTCGGGCTCCGATGGTCAGGCTAGCAGTGATACGTGGAGCGATAGTGAGGTGGGGGCCAGTTTTGAGGTGGTGCCCGAGGAGCCACGGGATGCGGAGCTGGGTCCTAGCGCCTTCCCGGTGGGGAAACGAGGTTCTTGAGCCCAGTGCCTTCTCGCTTTATGATTGGCGTAATCTGTGCAAGGCTATTCTTAGGCCCGCACAGCTGGTGGTTTTTGAAAGCAAATGGGAGGGTTTTGTGATGGATGCTGCCATTGACTTCACTACCGCCATAAATCACCCATGTTTTGGGGTGGGGGCGGACCAGTTGCACGGTGTTGGGGCTCACATCGACCCCCGCCACCAGTGTACTTGGGACCCTGCCATTCTTCAGCAGGCTGGTCTTCTGGCCCGGAAAGGTTTAAAGGTGGTCACTCGTATGGACACAAGGAGCCTGCCTTACACGCAGATTAAACAAAGGGCAAATGAACCCTATTTGGAATTCTTAGATAGCCTTAACAAGAGCCTTGATGTCTCTGGTCTACCCAGCACCACTAGAGGCCCTTTGGGGAAGGACCTGGCTTTCTTGAATGCCAATGACGTCTGTAAAAAGGCGATTCAGGGGTTGCCAGCAGGCTCAGGGTTGGGTCAGATGATTGAGGCGTGCGTGAAAGCTGAGAGGGCGAGGGACGCGGAACTGTTAGCGTTTGCGGTCGCCTCAGCAGTGAAGCAAGTGGTTGGCCTGATGGACGGGGGCTCAGAGCAAGGGCGATGCTTTCAATGTGGGGGTATAGGCCACGTGAAGAGGGACTGCCCCTCCGGGAAACTGGTGGGAGCTAGTGAAAAGGCTCGGCCCTCAAAGATGTGCTATAAATGTGGAAGGAAAGGACATTACTCGTGCAAATGCCGGTCGGGAAACGGGGTTCGGAGCACCCGTCCGAGCGCGATGACACAAATGTGGGCAGCACCCACTCCGCGGAGGCCTCTTGCTATGGCCGGGGTGCCTTGGCCAGGGCCCGACCAAGAATGCGATTAAGAACTGACAAGCCCTTTTTTCTCCGGGGCCTGACTTGGACCTCAGTTGTGGGCTCGCCGCAAGGGGGGAGGACCGGGATGAGTCTGTGGAGATTTTGGGGCCGAGGACTAGGGCAAATTACGCACCTAAGAGAGCGGGGAGAGAGGGGTTCGCCAGAAGTCCTAGTCCATAAAGCACTTGTGGTACTGAATCATATGTCATTTGCTGACCTTCAATCTGTTACTCCTATTCAAAATCATTTTTCTACGTGTCAACTGCTATTTGGGGGCAAGGCACTTCCGAAGGTTCGCTGCCGCCTGCCGGAAAGTCCGCGATGAGAAGGTCCTGCCAACCTTCTGACGTGGGGGCGAGGGTATGCTTGTATCTCCACAGATGCAGGAACCCGCTGGATCCCAGCTCAATTGGTGCAGCCATGGCTGGAGGAGCAACAAAGGAATCGGGAAACGCGATGTTCTCATATCTCTCCTGATCAGGACGATCCTGCTTGTGAGTCTCCCAGAACCGGCGATGATGACTAATTTCTGGGAGAGGTTTACAAATTGCACCAATTCCACTCAACATCAGGGTTCTAAAGGACTGGGGGTAGTTCTCAGGGCTGTTTGGTTTGCCCCAGTGGCTGGGAAATATTGTGTTTATGGGTTTATCATAGTTGTTGCTTTAATAGCACTCTGTTTGTTTCCGCTATTGTTACGGTTTGTACACCACATTGTTGATGGAGTCGCTAGGCAAATATTCACTCAGAGGTACCAGCCCTTCAGCAGCAGGATGCACAGTTATAAAGAGCAAAGAGAGAAGGGAGATATGGGGCCCTGCAAAGAAGAAACAAGGCTACGAGCGGGGCTGCACGTGCACAGGAAGGGCGGTCCACGGGGCTGCACGTGCAGAGGAAGGGCGGTCCGCAACGATTCGCGTGCTACACGCGGATAGGTGCACAATTCGCACGCTAGGCGCGGATAGGTGCACGGACGCAGGGGGCGGGTGTGTTCGTGTGCATGGCGGGTGTACGGGTATACATTGCGACGTGACGCAGTAGTGAATTGAGAGCTGATTCCACGGCATCGGTGTCTGTGTCTCTCTCCCTGGAATGGGTTCCCAGTAGGGTAGGTTGGTTCGCTGTCGTGCAGCGACAGACATTTGTGATTTTTACGGTTTTTTTTTGAATGGTTGGCCGGGCTGAGCTGGTGGTAAGCATTGGAGTCCTAGTCGTCCAGGAAATCCCAGAGCCCCAATGTTTGTGGACCTGGAGATGCAGGGTCAAGAACCGGTGAGGAGCAGCAAGCGTTTTCGGAGCTGGCACTTTTGGTGTGGGAGCAATGGTCTGACGTTCGTTATTTTGAAGGTTTTTCCTCAATGGTCGGCTGGGTTGAGGTGGTGGTAAATGTCGGAGTCCTGGTTATCTAGGAAAGCCACGAGCCCCAGTGTGTGTGGACCTGGATATATGGTGTCAAGGACCGGCGAGGAGCAGCAAGAGCTGCAGGAGCTGGCGCTTTTGGTGTGGGAGAATGGTCCAACGTTCGTGATTTTTAAGTATTATTCAGAATGGTTTGCTGGGTTGAGGTGGTGGTACACGTCGGAGTCCTGTTCGTCTAGGAAAGCCTGGAGCCCCAAAGTCTGTGGACCTGTAGATACGGTGTCAAGAACTGGTGAGGAGCAGCAAGAGCTGTAGGAGCTGGCACTTTTGCTGTGGGAGCAAGTGTCCGATGTTCGTGATTTTGAAGGTTTTTTTTCACGTGGCGGCCGGGTTGAGGTGGTGGTAAACATAGGAGTCCTGCTTGTATAGGAAATCCCGAAGACACAATGTCTATGGACCTGTACATGCAGGGTCAAGAACCAGTGAGGAGCAGAAAAATATTAAGGAGCTGGCACATTTCGTGTGGGAGCAATGGTCTGACATTCATGATTTTGAAGGCTTTTTCTCAGTTTTGAGAGAGATTGAGGTGGTGGTACACATCAGAGTCCTGGTCATCTAGGAAAGCCTGGAGCCCCAGTGTTTGTGGACCTGTAGATGCGGTGTGAAGAACCGGTGAGGAGCAGCTATTTTGGAGCTGGCACTTTTGGTGTGGGAGGAATGACCTCACGTTTGTGATTTTTAAGGTTTTTTTTTTCACGGGGCAGCCACATTGAGGTACTGGTAAACGTGGCAGTCCTGGTCATCTAGGAAAGCCCAGAGGCCAAGTGTTTGTGGATCTGGAGATGCGGTGGCAACAAACAGTGAGGAGCAGCAAGAGCTTTTGGAGCTGTTACTTTTTGTGAAGGGGCAATGGTCCGACGTTCGTGATTTTGAAGGTTTTTTCTCACGAGGCGGCCAGGTTAGGTTGGTGGTACATGTTGGAGTCCTGGTCGTATACAAAAGCCTCGAAGCCCAGTGTTTGTGGACCTATAGTTGTGGTGTTAAGAACTGGTGAGGAGCAGCAAGAGATTTTCGAGCTGGCACTTTTGCTGTGGGAGTAATGGTCCAACATTCGTGATTTTGAAGGTTTTTTGTCACGGGGCGGCCGGGCTGAGGTGGTGGTAAACGTCAGAGTCCTGGTTGTCTAGGAAAGCCCAGAGGCCCAAAGTCTGTGTACCTGTAGATGCTGTGTAATGAACCATTGAGGAGCAGCAAGAGCTTTCAGAGCTCCCATTTTTGATATGTGAGTAACGGTCGACGTTCGTGATTTTACGGTTATTTTTTTCCGGGGTGGTCGGGTTGAGTTGGTGGTACACATATGAGTCCTGGACATCTAGGAAGGCCTGGAGCCCCACTGTTTGTGGAACTGGAGATGCAGTGTCAAGAACCGGTGAGTAGCAGCAAGAGCTCTCGGAACTGGCACTTTTGGTGTGTGATCAATGGTCGGACGTGTTATAAATGAGTTGAGTCCCAAAACAGGATTCCCATTATAGTTTCCAATTTATTGAATAGAAACAAGCAAACAGCGCCGGCCAACAGCGCTGGGTGCGCCGGGAGTCTCC
>JAAGAY010139756.1:0-19837 GCA_011801015.1 Ardeotis arabs
TCAAACCTCGAGCCGTTTTTCTTCTATTATCTCCCCCTGTTCTCTCGGAGGGTGGGGGGAGTGAGAGAGAGACTGCGTAGTCTGGTCCCAATCCGGGCTGAACTACGACACTCACTAACCATCCTCCTAGCTTGTTTACTTCTGCATAACAGAAACACCTTTTGTTTGTTTATTTTACAGTGAAGGAAGAGGAGTATAAAGAGGAGACAGTAGGCTGATTCTAGAATCAAATAGTAATTAGTTTGAACACTGTTACAGATTGTTATGCCACCAAGCCCACCTCTTCCTTAGGCAACATAGGTACAGATATTTTCTATGTTCTAACAGAGCTCTTCCTGTGAGATGTCTGGTTTTCAGAGCATCTGATCTGTTTTCTTAGGTTTTGGTTCTGCAGAGCTAATCTACAGGTCAAATCTTGCAAAAATAAATATTATTTCATTAAGTTATAGTGAACAAATCCAGAAGCAATTTCTGTGGTTCTTTCATCTCTTCTGGAAAATGTCACGGAACCTAACACATCAAGAAAAACTTCTTCAAATTATCATACACTTGATGACAATTTTTGCCAACTTCTTATTTTCCTACACTTCCTGGAGCAGAGGTCACCAGACACATTCCAATATATTCTAATCTTTTTGTCCAGAAGCTGATTTTCCTCCCCTTTGCACTTGAAGAACACCTCAAGGTGGTTTGCCACATTGTTCAGGCAGATATGCTGTGCGTATTCTTACAAGTTAGAATCACAATCTTGTTTAACTTTCTGGCTGCTGCTTCCATCCTCCAGCTTTTCATGTTACATCTGCCTAACAAGAAGAGCACTCCAGGTGTTACTTGGCTTCAGATTTTGTTACAAGATTTTTTTCATTGTCCTGTTGCGAATTTGGATGTCTTGGCCAGATTCCAATGCTAGTAACCACATTCTGTCTACCTAATTTTCCCTGACACCTCCATTGCAAACATTTGTCACTACTTGCAAGAGTGCTGAGTGGCACTGCTGTTGAGTTTCCAACGCGTGCTTGCTTTCTGGAGAAGAAAACTGTGCATGGAGTCCAAAAGGAATTTCCCTTCCTCCCTTTGCGATTAAATACCACATTAATAATCCATTTTTGAGCGCAAAACCCCAACATTTCAGTCTGGCAAGTTTGGTGCTGAAAGTAACATATGGTAACGGTGGTTAGCAATGTATTATTTATATCAATTGTTTATTTACCAGAAGCCAGCTTGATGTAGAGTCATTACCTTTGAACATCAATGACCCAGAGGTCCAAGATTTCAGATTCTCATCTAGTTCAAATGGATAGGTCCCACTGAATTGGCCTTATTTCAATTGCATTTGTATCTGATAAGGCCGCAAACTTTCAAAGACACATTCCATTTTCATGGTGTCCTTATCCTCTGCTCTTGAAGAACATGATCTCTAGGAATTTATTTCACCAGCCTCAAAGCTGAACTGGAAAATCAGTAGGTGCAGAATTTACCTTTAAGCCTTTATGAATCAGTTAAGTTACCTTACTTATAATTTGCTGTCACTTATTATAACGTTTATTATGATACTTATTTGTTATGACCTCTCTGGATTACCTGGATTTAAACAAATTAGATTTGTTCTCTAGGTTAGTTTAATCTACACAAATTCTAGAATTGATTGAGTCAGAATAAAGAGAACACCAAGGTATAGTCCTGCTTCATGTCATTTAATTAACTGTGCTTCTGTAGAAGCTTCAGAACTGAGAATTTGCTGTAAGCTGAAAAGCTTTAGCCTCTTCTGCTGAACATGGATTTATTCCATAGTTTCTTAAATAACGCTAGCTCTTTAGATCAAGGAAGAAACAAGGAATAAACCTGATTCTCTGTTTAGAATCTTTTTTTTTTTTTTTTCACATTTCTCCCTGGGAATTGAATATTTGTGCACCTTTACCATAAGAGCTGTTTCCAGCTCAGTGGCACAAGAACAGGTCAGCTGTTTAACTGACCCTACAGTACACAAGGTCTGTGGGAGGAAAAGGCACAAAGAAATTGCTTTGGCATAGTAAAAATTTTTCCATTAGATCAGTACTGTTTCTGATAGTCAGAACTGCAAACAGCAAGCAAATGAACAAACTCTTAAGTTCTGCGCTCACCGGGTAATGAGTATTATCATCTTGTGACAAAGCAGCGGAGGTAAAAAGATTTGCAAGGCACTAAACTGGTCTACCTTGCAGATTCCAGTGTGGTGTAGGGTGGCAGTTCGGCTGTTAGCAGCAGTCTAGCCATGGCAGCATGGCTATACTAAAATGCCCACGAAGGGCATTTTGCAATGAGACTCTCTCTGTGCCCGTCCTGAGAAAGGTACTGCGTTGCAGGTGAGCTTTGTTATGCAGTCTGACTCGGGGGAGGCCAGGGAGTCCTGACCTGAGACCCATTTTCCCACAGATATTTGGGATTATTTTCTTAGTAGTTGGGTTCATAGACATCTTTCAAGAGTTAATATCCAATTACTAAACAAAGTCAGGAGTACTTCAGATCTTTATATATGGTATTTCATTTAATAACTATTTTGGAGCGCTTTAGGTTATCTTTCAAAACTCCCTCATGGCATTAAAAAAGCACACCTTGAATGATGTAAAATATTTTTCATTAATATTGGTTTGAATTTTTGAAGTGATGTTGCTTGACTTTTGTTACCCCTTTCATGTTTTCTCTTCACAAGTATTCAAACCAATAAGAAATGTTCCCCCCTGCCAACTCCCCCCAAAAGATTTCATAGAAAGTAAACTCTTATGTCTGCATTCTCACTCAGAACTATTTTAAATTAAGGGAAATTGCAACGTTGCACAATTTAGTCTCTGTGAGATTATAGAAACTCGGGTTATAAATATTTTATACACGTCACAAGACCAAGAAATAATTCTAGAACCTTTACAGAAAATGTATTTGAGAGGCTAAGAGCTTTCCACTCAGAAGTGGAAAAAACTGCAATTCAGATTCATAGAATCATAGAATGGTTTGGGTTGGAAGGGACCGTAAAGATCCTGTAGTTCCAGCCCCTGGACAGGGACACCTTCCACTAGATCAGGTTGCTCAGAGCCCTGTCCAACCTGGCCTTGAATGTTTCCAGGGATGGGGCATCCACAGCTTCTCTTGGCAACCTGTTCCAGTGCCTCACCACCTCACAGTGAAGAATTTCTTCCTTATGTCTAATCTAAACCTACCTTCTTTCAGTTTAAAGCCATTACCTCTTGTCCTATCACTACATGCCCTTGTCAAAAGTCCGTCCCTAGTCATCTTGTAGGTCTCCATTAGGTACTGGAAGGCTGCTATAAGGTCCCCCTGGAGCCTTCTAAATTAAAGATTAAACAATTGTGGGGTATCTAACCTACTGTAATAACTGTGACCATGCCCATTTGACAAACAGAAGCACAGAATAGCTTAAAAAAAAAAAAATCTTTACATTTTATAACAATGCCACTGAATTAGCTGGCACAGAAGTCTTTGATCCAGCACCAGTAATATACATAGGAATTTTCTCATCCTCTTCAGTGATCACAGATAGTACTGCACTAATAGTTATTATGAATAACTGTTGTTCAGATAGTCTTTGAAAAAAACACTGGTACAACCAACAGAGTTAATGGAAATGTTACAGAATCTTGTGTATTTTTTTTTTTCAACTATGTAAAATTTGATTGGGAATTATTTTCTTGTTGTAACAATCATATATCTTAAGTTTAGAACGGCAGGAAATTTTCTAATAAATCTTTTTTTTTTTTTTTTCCCCCTATTACACACAATTTCCTTCCTTCTTTAAAAGATGTTCTTTAGTAATACAATGATAATGTCTAGTTCTAACTACAGGGAAAAAATGTTCAGTACATGAACTGTGATGGTCTTTTGCTGTTCCTTCTGCCAGAGCCAATATCTCAGAAAGAAATACAGGCTCCCTGGCTTAAAGGCTTACAGGAACAGCCGTGTAGTTCTTGCTTATATAAGTACTTGGTAAGATGCTTGTTGTGATATAACTGCTCTGCTTCCCAAGGCGTTAGCTGTTCTGCTGAAATGATATTGCATTACATTGTGTCGTGGAACATTTCTAAATAATAAAGGCAATATCATTTCCATAGTCTTTTCTGGGATATCAGACTACTATATGGGGTATTCATTAATGTGCAAGAGTGGAGCCTGGTTGGTTGTTCAGGCTCCCCTCCTTCACTGCTTTAAACCAAATTGTATATATCTGCATTTCAATGAAGAACTTGCATAAAATTAATTCCATGTCCCTTATTATTTTTTCCTGCGTCTAGAAGCCCTTGTGAGAAATACTTTAATTAAAGAAGTAGCACCAAGGCTTTAGTCTAAAATATATTGGTTAAAACTTTAGAATTAACATTGATACTCTTCCCTACTCTGTAAAGAGAATGGAAAAAAACTGTTGAGAAAGAGGGAGACAAAAGAAAACATTCTCTCCTGTATGTCAAAAATGATACATCAAATCTTGCAACAAGTATTGCTTTGTAGTTTTTCTCTTAAGCACCCATTTACATAACGCACAGCTCACGTAATGGAAAACGGTTGTTTTGAGAGTCAAGATATGTGGACGGATGTTTTCCTGCTTTCAGTGGGTTAGGAGCTCCCACATCTTTCTCTGCCATTTGCATTGGAACTGGAATGGTGCCCAGAAAGCCTTTTTGTTCTCCGTAGCCTAAGAAAAATTCATGGTCTGTGTTTGATACAATTTAACTTTTGTCAGAGGTTTACCACTCACCAAGTACACACGCTACTTCTGCATTAAATATTTTCCTCTATGTGAAACAGAAGACAACTGAATTCTATCCTGGAATAACATCACCGTTCTGACTCAACCCTACAAAACCCCAGGAAACTCAGAAGTAGGACTAAAATTGGCATCAGATGCTCCAGTCTTTAACTCATGCCAGAATGCAAAGTAAATGCTCTGAAGTCAGTCTGATGACTTTCAGCCAAGACAGATCAGAGGGTTAACAGACTTCTCATGTTCAGGCCCTGTTCCAGCAAAGCATTTAGGCGTCTGTTGAAGTCCTGTAGCAATGTAATGTCCAGCACTGTTTTGATTGTCTATAGATAACCAGCTGTAGTTTCACTTGCTATCTTAAATCTTTTCTCACTTAAGGCTGATCACATAAATACACAGATTAAAGGTGAATATACCAATGGGATATCAATCAAGCTGATTTATTTATAGAATAGTTAGGGTTGGAAGGGACCTCTTAAAGGTCATCAAGTCCAACTTAATTTATTAAGAGATTAACTCTGGTAGGTTCCTAACTTGAACAAGAGCCGTGCTAATACTCTTTTCCTCAAGGCTTACAACATACAGTTTGTACATTGTGTAAATGATGTGAGGCTGTATTCTATCTGTGTGGTTTTCAGATCACAGATGTCCCTGCTGGACCATCTTCTCTGTATTGCTTATAATGAATGCCCCGTGGCATTCCACCTGGGAGCTGCAGTGAAACTGCAGTTTAATAGATCACTATTTGTGTAACAGATTTGCAAAGTAGATCTTGTAGGGGCTAGCAGAATTGATGAACTTCAAATTTGTTGTCACTGCTTGGCTTAAGCTACCTTCTTTAAGTGACAATTAAAGGTGAGGTACTTTCTAATTATGCTCAAGGAAGATTAGAGTGTAAAAAGAAAAAAAGAGGAAAAAAAACCCACACCCAAATAATAAAAACAACCAAACCCCCTTTTTCTAAACATTTTTTTTCCTAATTAATCATTATATCCCAGTGAAATTTTTAACTTTAAAATCTTCTTCTGTCATAGTATATTTGGACTTTCATTTTCTATTTAAACAGTTTTCTCTGTAAAATTCATGGGTTTGCTGTTTTATTCTACGGCAAAGATCACTCTGTTTTCCTACATGGTGGAACAGGCAGTTTCCTTTCTTAGCTGAGTTGTTATGAAACTTTATCAATTACTGTTTGCAGATAACTCTGAGGTTGTAAAAGAGAAGCTGGTAGGGAACAGCAAGGAACTGTCTTTTTTTTTTTTTTTTTTTTTGACACTGTAGGAAATAAATCCTGGAAATGCTATTCTCTGCTTACCTTGCTATGGACAAATTTGTTGGGTTTTGTCTCCTGAATACTACTTGAGCTAGCAAAACAAGCATATTAATTAAGGCTGCAGTAAATGATAACAGTTCTGAGAAATTATCTTGAAATCTTTCTCATATGCCATAGCTTTCAAAAAAATATCATATAGTATTTCTTCAAAACAAATAGCCTCTGTAATTATTTGTCCTTATTTTGCCAGGTTTGTTAAATGGTTCAGCAGCCTGATTCTGGCAGAACAAAGGGAATGCAATAGAAATGCAATCATATATTTGTTCTACAGGTTTGGCCACGTTTCTGCATTGGTAGAAAATTTAATGCTTACTAAAAGCATCCGTCCTGATGTATATGCAAATAGTTGTAGCTCTTGTATGATTCTGAATGGTCCTATTTGCTGTGAAAATATGCTGGACAAAACACCCAGACAGAAAGTTCTGCTCGCTAGTCCTCTGCTTGTTCCATCAATTCTCAAACTGCTTGGCTATTATAGAGCAATGGATGTGACATCCACACACTGTTTTAAATGTATTTATAGTCAGTAAATTACTTTTTACAGAAAGCTATGGAAACCAAAACTATGCAACATTCTGTCTCTGCCACAAAGAATTTCCTTTCTCCTGCACAGTACAAACAGGACGGTGTTCAGTGTGCACATCTGATTAACTGCGTTGGCTGATCCAAGCGGGCAGCCCTGTTCACATCTCAGTCATGTATGTAAGACTTCTCAGAACTCAGTCAGAACTTACGTAAACACATTTATTGATCTCTGCTGGAGACCACATTTAAGAATTCTTATTAGATTAGTAAAGGGAAATATTTTTTTCTGACTTGAAAATCAAACTGAATAGTCTACGGTAAGGATAACTTTACAAACCGCCAACTTAAAATGGTGAAAATTTAAGCGTTTGTATAGAAATCCACTAATTCGGAGGTGTTTATATGATAGGAGGCTTTAGGACAGGCTGCCAGTTTTTTAAAATCTGCCATTCTGCCTACATGTTCCCCATCTTCCAGAGCTAAATCTCCTTCAGAGTTCTCTTCTTTTTCCTTTCTCCTAAGCAAGCTAACAGCAGAATACAGTGTCTCCAGGATTTAGAGGTGGGAGCAAAACAGTCGCCTTTTTTGGTGGTGGTTGGGCTTTTTTTAGCATTTACAAGTTCAGACTAATTCTGTCTTCTTATTTAGAAAAAAAGAAATGGGCTGTTGTTCAGCTTACCACAACAGTAAAATGTTTTTGTTGTATATATTCTTACTTTTAGGGATGTTAGAACAGAACTTCGGGGTGGGGGGGCGGGAATAACTTTTTTAAATATAACTTTTTTAAATACGACATTGGTAAGATAATTTTCTAGTTACTGTTAGGGAGCAGGAGCTTGTTTGGATATTGCAACATTAACTGGGTGTTATTGTTAACAGTTAAATTCCTCAAGGCTCTGAGCCAACGTTAACAAGTGAATGTGAGGAGGCTAACAGTCACTAAGGTATTTGCTTCCACCCACCAGCTTTGGACTGAAAAGTCCAGTGTCATAGATATTTATGCTAAAAAAAAAGCCGCCTTATAACATTCCCACCAAAGCCCACGCATTAACTGATCTTTCTCTGACATCTGGGAGAGCACAGCCCGTCCTTTTGGTGGGGCTTTAAGTAGCTGCTCGGTTCATTACCTCCCTCTTCGTCTCATTACTTCAGGCCAGGAACCCAGAGAGAAGAAACTGTGAAGAGAATCCTTTGAGCTTGTCTGTGAGGGAACCGGGGAATTCCAGGAGACGCCTTGTTTATAGCACAAACAAGGATTTTGGTCCATTTAGCAGCTTTGATCCATTAGCTACTAAGTAAAGCAAGAAAAGAGGTTAAAGATATCAAACTTCCCAACTCCTCCTTTCTTCCCTTCAAGGCACCACACACTGCTTTATAAGCAAGGGGAACTTGCAAAGTATCCTAGTCTTCATCTTTAGCCCAACAACTACTTCTGAGCATCTCAGGAGGAAAAAAAAGAACTGTTTTTCTTACCTCTGAACAGCTAAGGAAGCCTTCTCCACTCCCCCTTTCATCCTACATTCTAATAAAGTCAACAAGGCAGGAGTAACCCAGAATCTAGCTCACCTGCCCTTGTTAATTCTGGATCAAGGTTTTCCCTTCAAATAGGATCTTTTCTTTCCAAGCGCATGCTCCAAGGAGGTAAGAAATTTCTTTTGCTCCAGTCATATCCCTGTTTGTTCTAGTATGTTAGCTATCAAAGTGCTAGGGGGATGGGACTTCATGCAATTTGTGGATCACTTCATGTCTAGAAAATGGCTGCTTTTCTTTTCAGGTTGCTCCTGTTGGAACCAGAATGTTGAGTATGGAGCTTTACTTTGCATTTTGCAAGATGTTTTGAGCTTCCTTTTACAGGAACTCAGTGCATCTGCTTAATTAACTCTTTCCAAAGTCTGAGAAGTTATAAATCTTTATCCTAGCAGGAACTGCATTGAGATTAATATTTTCAGTTATGGAAGGCAAGCAAATAGTGTGCACAGTAGAATGCCTCTTTCTATAGGGACAGATATTCCACCCTGTTATTAATAGCAATGTTTTGCTGGAACTGGTATTAAGAGGTTTGTTTATAAAAGGGAAATAGTGCTTTTGTTATTTTTTTAAAAATAAATCTTACATATTACTGAAAAGATTTTACAGGTGAAAGTAAGTGACAATGTCCCTCATCCAAGGAAATTATCATCTGAGAACATAACCTAGCCAACAGTATCTGCATATGACTGTTCACGCAAGTAGCTCTTTAATGTCAAATTTTAATATAGGCTGCAGTAGTATATGTATTAGTTTTGGTTTGTTTTTTAAATTAAAAGATCACAAACACTTCCTCCCCAGACAAGTATCTAGATTGATGGCATAAAATAAGTCTTGAGGAAGACCTTAGTGATTATTTTAGAGTCCAAATAAAGTACTCCAATAAGGTGGTATTGTGACTCCTTTTAATGATATCTGGAAACCTGCAATTGTTTGTAGGCAAAGCAGGACACTGTATTAAATCAGTTCCCAAAAATACATTCTACTATTTTAAAAAAATGAAACAATATAAAAATATCATCATAGGTGGTCACATTTTTGTGTTAAAAGTAAGCATCTGTATTCCAACTAAAATTTCTGCATTATTTTAGATTTCCAAGTTTTTCAACTATCCACACTCCAATTTTTATCTTCTTTGTTATTAAAAAAAATATATATATATATTGCCAAAACTTAAACCACTCTTGCTATTTTTCTACCTGGAACTGGTTGTCATTGTTCAAACAATGAAAACGTAAAGCTGTAAGAATTTTTTCTTCCCCTTGACTGTATAGATCCCATTATTGTGAGCCAGTTTGTGTTGCACTTTCAGATAGAAATCAGTATCTTTACTTAGTTTCTTTCTCTTCATTCCTTTAAGAGATGGATGTGTATGTGCCTTATGACCAGAATCTGGCTGCACTGAGTTGTGTTCTTACACGTGGTTCATATTGCAAAAAGGCGTGAAGGACTATATTGGAGTCAGCTAGCTGCCTACAGTCGTTATATTATTGTATATTCATTTCAAATGCGTGTGCTGTTCCAAGCTAAGTTGTTGTCAGAAGGCAGAGACTATGTCTGTAACCACTAAATGTATGTATTAATACAAAAAGGAAGTTCAGGGAGAAATACTGATATTCCGTATAATTTCAGAAGTCAAGCCAGACTTTTCTATGATGTCTTATTTTGCAGGATATTTCTTTTATTATTCCTTTTGAATGCACTTTTAAATACCCAGGGAAGAAATAATAAACCACAAAGGAGAAAAATTCTGGTGACAGTGTAATATGCCAATGATCAAAAATGTAAATTCAAGTCAATTTTAGAAAGTTTGACTGCATCTTTATAAAGTAGAAGGGACTGACATAAATCTGACACTGATTTTTATCAATAAACAGCTGATATTAGTGTTCTGCTCTAGGACAAGGCCAGGAGATGGTACATTTTCCTTCAATTTGCCCACTAGGTGATTTGCACCAATACTTATCTGTACTTTGTGATGCTTCAGGCAATTATTGCGGAAACATGACAGAAAAATTCCGATCTGTGGATTCATGAGAAAAAAGTATTTTCCTAGTAGGTAAAAATTGGAGCCTATGAAGGCTGATGCAATAGACCATATGTCCCCATCGTAGGTGTGCTAAAAAGCATAAGTGCCTACTGCAAAAAAGTTATTAATGATACAGCACTGTAAGTCTGCTTGGCACAATGTACTAGGGGGACTGCCAATGAAACGCAGGATCTCTGCTGCTTAGGTGTATGGAGAAATATAACAAGTTTCTAGTCGCTCCTCGCGTCAAAACATGCTGTTTGGCTTGAGGTCCTCCTCGTTCACATGGTTGACCGACAATATGTGAGAAAATTTTCATAAGTATTAAAAATATTCAGGGAAAGTGATTAAAAAAAAGTGATGTATTCTCTTTTATGGTGGTAATTATTTCTCTTAAGTTTACTTTTTCTAGATTTTTACATCTCAGCATCATGTTTTCATAAACCTGATCCTTGATGTCTCTTGCAAATGATGAGAAAGGTACGTGGATCCCACTGTTAACTGCAGATCTGAATGCTATCTATTGCCTTATTACAAGAAGATAGGCTGTGGCTCTTTCCATCTTCTTGATTTCAGGCAACCTTGGAAATTATGGAAACTCCCCTTTGCCCCTTTAGTACATGTGTAAGGACTGACTACTTTGAAGTGCATCATACTCACAGATTTCTCCATGAAACAGATAAATAAGCCCTCCATTGTATGGTGGAGGAAACTGAGGCATCTGGCATAAGAAGCTGTTCACCTTGCTACCTGCATTATAGGTCTAAAACTGGTGTGTATGCACACCCACTTACTGCAGCCCTGTTCCAGCCACCAGTGCTTGCCATCTGTAAAAGTTGTGGCAGGATTATTTCCTGTGCGTATAAGTACTTAAGTAAAACATTTAGTACCTCTCCCTCTTCGTGCCGGCAAGGTATCTTCTGTTTTATCACTCATTTCAGCTATGTTAGTGGTTATCTCCAAGGTGAGTCTTTGCACATCTTGTCATTAAATAATGTCTAGCTGATTAACACTTAAAATTGAATTTGTAGAAGCTTTCTTTAAATTTCTCCATTACAGTAACTATTAGATGGAAAGTGATTTATTTCGGTTTGGTCTGGCTTTTTCTTTTTTCTGTGGGGAATTCATAAATTCCAATTTTATTACCTAGAGTACATTTCTATGAGTTTCAGGACATATCTAGCTTTCGGCTTACTGGTATTAACTCTGCCCTTTTGAATTCAATTGGAATTGAATAAAGGGATTAGAAGTAGAAAGCCTTACCTTAAAACCTACTTAAGGCTGAGAAATGAAGATCTCTGATTCTGCTGGTTACCTCTGGCACACTTGCTTGCCTTTAGACTTTCAACTACTCAAGATGAAAATCTTACAGGTAAGAAGCAGAGGCAGTTTGCTCAGTATTCATAGACTAGAAGCTTGATTTTTAAAATGCAGGTATGTAAGTTGTAACTTGAAGAATGGTTAGGAAAAGCATGCCCTATGGATGGGCTTTAAAGCCTCTAAGTAGTTACAGATGTACTCAACCAATTCTGATAACAAAAATAATTTCCTGTAAGTAGTGAGTTACACTGACCACATTTCACCTTGGCTTCTTACCACAGGCTGTAGTAACTAAACAACTTTTTAATAAATTCAAATTAACCAGTGGCAAACAGAAATATAATTTAGCCTATTCTGAAAGTATCTCTTCTTTCATTCATGCATCACAGATGTTATTACACAGCAAGCCCCACGTGTTAATGATTTTTTCCAATATTATCTTAAAGAAATAATAAAAAATATTAATAGAAACTTGGTGGGGCAAAGACATGGGGCTGAAAGTAATGGGAAATGACCAGAGCTATTTTTCGTTTCAGTGTTGTAGCAATAAGTTGCTAATCTAACAAAAAACTGAATTTATGCACAAAGGCATAGCACAGGAAAGATTTATATGCTGTAGGAATATGAAGATGTGAAGAAAGATAATATTGCTCATAGGTATTCTAGCTTGTAAGTACCATAACATAACATTTGAATATATTGGGGTTTTTTTTCAATCCCTGTTTATTGCTCTGTTTAATGCTGAAAAGAAAATACAACATTGCTGTAGTTTTCATAGGTAAACTTGCTTCCTAGAACTAATCTATTTTAGAAATACTCATTAGTTGTTAATATTCAGCTGAATATGCAAATATTCATGAACAGTGAAACAGTATATGCACATGCACATAGATAATTGGCTATATTCTGAAGGAGATTTTGATGTAGTATTTATTTCTTAAGAATTACAATTGAGAAGTGCTGCCTAATAACTTCAGAAAATCTCTGAAAACTTAATGTTTACTAAGCAATGAAGAGGTGTACTTTTCCATTACAATGTTTAAGCAAGAAAGTGTACCAATCTTGTCTTTAAACTGGGACATGGATTTAATGGATGGCCCACTCGGTGGATAAGGAATTGTTTGGATGGCTGCGCTCAAAGAGTTGCAGTCGATGGCTCAATGTCCAGGTGGAGACCAGTGAGAAGTGGTGTTCCTCAGGGGTCAGTATTGGGACCAGCCCTGTTTAACATCTTTGACAGCAACATGAACAGTGAGATCGAGTGCACCCTCAGTAAGTTTGCCAATGATGATATGCTGTGCGGTGTGGTTGATACGCTGGAGGGAAGGGATGCTATCAAGAGGGACCTTAACAGGCTGGGGAGGTGGGGCTGTGCAAACCTCATGAGGTTCAACAGGGCCAAGTGCAAGGTCCTGCACGTGGATTGGGGCAATCCTAAACACAAATGCAGGCTGCGTGGAGAATGGATTGACAGCAGCTCTGAGGAGAATGACTTGAGGGTGTTTGTTGATAAGAAGCTCAACAGGAGCTGGCAACGTGCACTTCAAGCCTGGAAGGCCAGCCTCATCCTGGGCTGCATCAAAAGCAGCGTGGCCAGCAGGTAGAGGGAGGTGATTCCACCCTGAATCAAAAATGCTACGGCCATGTGACGCAAAGTCCTGGTCTGGTGTGAGATTGTTCTGTTTATTCACACTTACTCAGAAATTGTGATGGGTTTATTTTATACTGGCTAGCTGTGTCAGACTTCGTCTATTCTCTGCCATTAGCATAAGCTCTCCATTGAGTATTCTGTTCAATTTTATCAAAATTACTGTCTTAATTTTTGTCAATTTTTAGAGAATAATACTATTTTATGTTTCTTAAGCTCTTTAGATAGAACTCTGTGGTAGGAATACAATTATCTGTAAAACACTGTAGGTTGGACCTCTAAGCTATATAACATTCTGGTAGTGTTCTGTTAAATTCCTTAAAGCCAAGGAATTCCTTAAAGGCTCAGTGGAATGATTTCTGACTTAAGGCTGTATGAAAACAAACAGAATATGGCCTAGCAGTTTTAGAGGAATAAACTTCCCTAGTCTTGTTTCACATGAGAGTTTTGTGCTTTTATTCTTCCATGGCTGTAATTGATTTTTTGAAGACTTTGTAATAAAATGAACGAATGAAAAAAAACCACCAACCCCAAAACCCTGATATAACAGTAAATTATCTACATGTAATTGATATGGAGATTAAGTTCTCCACTCTGTATATAAATAGCGTACGGCTTTCTACAATGCTCACCTAAGTCAGGTTGAAATACTCCTATTTACTTCATTGGACTGAATTCAATTCCGCTGTATTTCCAATGAAATGAACAGTTACTCTTGGGATTGATTTGGCCAGAATAATTTGACCTTACAATGATTTCTAAAGAACAGCATTTTATCCTCACCATCTCCCTTGAGATAGATAAGAATGCTTCAGTTTTAAGTGACACTAACTTTAAGATTGGTCCTTTTTCTCACTCTTGTTCTCCTAGTAGTCACTGCATATGATAAATTGATTAAAAGTCACTGATTTTAATCTACATGAGACTTAATGTAACTTTTAAGAACTTGCATGTTTCTAAAATATAGAAATCTTCTTTCTATATTTCTGTTTGTTTAAGGTAGTTGTTAGTGTATATCTCAAGCATTATTTAATGCAGGAATGATTTCTTCTTCTAACTTTGGTGCCTACATTTATACAAAAGTTTGTTACAGAAACAGTCATGTCTCTGTGAAGACTTTCCCATCAGCAACTCGATAGTATGAGAGAGATCCAATTTGTTTCTATTATAGAAGAAGCCACAGTCAAACAGCAATTTGTTTTCCTGTATGCATACACTGCATAGGCACAGGAGTGACAAAGTCAGAAGGAAAATATAGGGACTATGCTGCGAGCAGTAACAGACAAAATTTTTCACAATGTGTTTGTAACCTGTGTTTCCTGTGCTCGTAAGGATGGATTACCAGTACAGTTTTCATGACTGTTTGACCCTTGCAATACTCAAGATCTGTAACAGTGAGAAAATGAACACTTGAAACAATGATCTTGTGTCTGACCTGAGTTAAATCACTGATGCATGCTTATCTCAACAACTATCTCAAGAACTATTTTATAGATATTGTTTGCCTGATTTCAAGCAATTATGAAAACAGGTAAACAAGAAAGTGTTGAAAGACAATCAAACATATTCTAATGATTTTTTTGAACTTTATCTTGTAAAAGAACTTCCGTATATCTCTTAGTGTAAATTTTAATTGTGTGGTTCTATTGCAACAAAGCAAAAATTATTTTTCTTCTTTACCCTTATTAACATTAGTGATCAGCAGGGAAAAAATATTGAGGTAATTTGGGAGTGTTGAACTAGCAATTTCAGGTACTCAGTATGAATTCCAATTTGTGGGAGTTATTTTTAATCATATTTTCAAAGCATTTGAATACAAGTATTTTTGATAATGTTGTCTCCCTTTCTTAATTTTAGTGGATTTTAAAATCTGTGTGACTCAGCCTTTCAAATTCCAAGACTAACATGTGTTTTTTCCATGTGATTTAGCTAGTGCAGGATGGAAAAGTCAAAAACGGTGAGTTGTGCTCTTTTGAGAGACATCGTTCCAAATGGTGTCTTACTTAGAAGTATATCTTGATGTTGAAAACCACACCGAAAAGTTAGAAACCAGTCTTCCCAATCTCAAGTCTTCATTAGACAACGTTGTCTTTCAGGGAGAATCTGCCCTGATTGTAGAATGCCACACACATAAACCATGGTTATTGCTTTTTAAATGCCGCTTCTCATCCTGCACTGATTCAGCAGCCATGTGCATAGCATACATGTCATCGCATATACACATATGATATTGTATATTTACTCTGCCAAAACTCTTGCCTTTAATCTGTTCTTGCTGTCTTTCGGTATGTCTCTAGCTCTGATTCTTTCCCACACCTCTTTTCACTCCATCTCTGATCAGGTCTGTGCTGTCAGAGGCCTGAGGATTTTTTTATATATTTGACAAGTCTCCAAAGAGGTCATGACTGTAAGAGGAGGCAAGAATCTGGACCTCTGGACTCTTTCCAAAACTGTACTTTACTTGAATAAGTCATTTGTTCGCTCTTCATCTTCCTCTAAAAGGGGCATAACTTTTTTTAGCATTGCAGAGAATGTCAGAAGAATTTCGTAAGCCCTCTATGAGCTCTTTGTACAAAGAAACTCACAGTACAAAGGAATTCTATCTGAATGCTAGAAAACTGCTTTCTATCTCGATTTTAGCACAATATGATTCTTTGTTTGATCTGTATTCACGCAATTTTTTTTTTTTTGTGGAACAGAGGTATTTGAATTGAAATGTTTTTAGAAATGAGTGTTACATTTGCTGCCACCAATTTCACGTTTCAAAGAGGACCAACCAGTAACAAAAGGGAACCTGGAAGTCAGTGGATAACTTAACTTTATTCTGATTAGTTTGTGGGCAATACTTTTGTTTTGAGGTTGGGATTTTTTATGTTTTATTTTAGGTAGAGATTTTTTGTTTGTTTGCAGGTTTTTTGGTTTTTTTTTTTTTTTCATTATAAAATTAATGTGAAGTAGCACTCTACTTTCTTCAGCTGCTGTTTTAAAAACACTGGATGGAAATTCCTTTTCTCTCTGCTCCTTCAGGCACAAATTACATTCTGTTAAACCAGACATTCTCGGAATGTCTTGGAGAAATATTTCTCAGACCAAATTACTCTTTTTGCTTTTCTACGTTTGGAGAATGAAAAGATGTTTTATTCTGACAGCACTGGCAAGTCTGTTATAGAGATGATGAAGCCTCCTCAGCAGCCTTCTGTGTAAATTGGTGGAAATTACCTCCTTGAAGGAGGCAGGGCAGTTAATTTCAATAGAAGTGCAAAGTTAAATGAAACCAAACAATTAGTCTATATGTATGCAATGATTTAAATGGGCTTATTGATAAAAAGCTGTATTTGTAGTTATCGCAGTTGCTGTTATAAAAAAAAAATGCTTGCTTTTGTGCATATCAAAGCTCATTAAAATAAAAAAGATAAAATAATCAGGAAACTATAATGTCCCTTTAGAGAGTTTCCAAATTGCAGGAAGTTTCAGAGCTCAGCTTTAGCCAGGACAATTTGATAACAGTTTTTTCAGTGTTTTTAAGCTTATAAATCACATTGGTAGCTGGTTTTGTCATAAAATGAAGCTAAACTGTCTTTAATAAAGTACTGGCCGTTTCCACTTTCTTTCACCTGTAAATTGGCTGTTGCTTTCTCTGTGAGGTTCAGTTTTATTCTGCCATCGAATTCCTGGTAGTTGTCTAGAGTTTGTATGCAGTGTGTTGTATACACTGACGGATATGACGCTCATCATATATGCCCTAGTCTGGGGTTTGGGTGGTAGGTATCAAAGTTACAGTCTCAGCTGGATCCCTGAATGATCCACCAATATGACCTGTTTTCAGTGGTAAGATGGTGTTGGGGTTTTCCTCCTATATTACTCTATGGAGGCCCAATGATACAATAGTCTACGCTTCTCACATTCTGCATTGAGCTAAATTTGAATACTGTGCTTCAAGCTACGTGATGAGATTACACCAAAACAAGTTTTATTACAAGCATATTGTAGTTCTTTATGTGCATGTGAGATACAAAGCTGTAAACTATATGGGTTTATATTTTTCAGCTGGGATTAATTTTTTTAATAATTTGGTCCTCAATTTCCATTATCTTTTTAGAGACTGTAGTTCATTATGTTTGTCTTAAATTGCTTCCTGCATTATTTTTTCCTCTGCCACTGATACTAGATCTTTTGAATTAAAAATGTGACAACTTTCAACTAGAATCAAAAATAGGTATCTATTTAAGACTTGGGCAATATATAGAGTACGTCGTTACATTTAACACTTTTAAGCTGGTTTTTGTTATGCTTTGGGGAGGGGTTATTTTCTTTTGCAAATACCTTTGCAAAAGTTATACTTTCAGTGTGCATTTCAAACAAGCAACTTAAACAATTAATAATTTATAAGTAGACCTACTTTAGCCTGCTCAGTACTTCTAGTAATGATTTGTTTAAGTTTCTGTACTGAAAATATCCAAATCAAACCTTTGCTCCTGTCTCCTCTTTCCCCATACCAATGTCTGTTAGTGCAGTGATGTTTCTTATTATCTTGCTTGTTTGAGTTGTGTATGTTTAATTTGAAAAGCACTGCCAAGCAAAAGAGTGTTTATAGAGGACTGGGGCAGGTCTGTTTGTTTCCATCTACTAATTTGTCCTGTCCTGTTAGCTTGCTTTATTTTTCCTGTGTCTTTGGCAGGGAGCAGAAATGAATACGACTGTGTTCTTTTGAACAGCCATCACTGCCTCAAGCTGCTTCAGCAACTCACCTTGCCAAAACGCTTTTTCTTTCCAGTTTTGTCTCCTTGAACAAGGGAGGATGTTTAGGGCAGTTCTTGTCACCTAAGAGTTACTTTGGGACTTGCTGGGTTTGTACCACAAGGTGAAATATTTTCATCACCCTGAAGGGAGGCAGAAAATGTTCACAAATTAATAAACAAAAATAAAACCCTGAAAACATTTGTAGACTCAACCAAAATGGTTGGGTTTTATATCTCTGCTGTGCCATCAGAGTGTATTTTAAGTGAAATTGCAAAGTGTTGTTTAAAATTGAAATTTATAATTTAAATTAGGTCTGTATCCTATTATGCCATCTTTAGTTTTAATTTAGTAGTTGTACTAAGCTTAAAAATTTGTCACACTTGATTTTACTTTGCTAACTGTTTCTACAGTTGCTTGGAAAATGTCCAAGCATCTCTAGTAGCTGGAATCTTTTCATATATTGGTAATTTTATAACAATAAATACATAAATAACTACTTAGTTTATCAGCTATGATTGTCTTACAGTTATTTTAAAATCCTATTTAAATATTATCTTCTTGCTTCACAGATCTTAAAAACATGTTTTGCAGTGGGAGATAAATTGTTTCATACACGTTAAGATGCATGAGGTTTACAAGTACAACAGAAAATGCAGTTATTTGAAACTATAAAAAGATCTACTTTATGTTAAGCTCCCAAGCTTTATGTTAAGAGCTCCCAACTTGCACTTCACCCACCTGGTGCTGCAGAGGGAGAGATGTGCCCAAAGCATGGTTGCTGGGATCTGGTGACAGTCTCATCCCTCCTGCTGTGTAACTTTAAATGTGATGTCTGACGTGACAGACACAGTTTAATGAGAATGCTGATAATTAATTCAGACTTAACAGTTGACAATGAACAATTGGTAATTATTATTGCAACCTCATTTTACTAAAGAATGACTTCCAGTGTTTGTAAGAAGGCAGATTTCAAGGTCAGACTTAATCAAAAGGTAGATTTTCTATCATTAGGTGTTTGGCTATGGAAATAAAAACAGCTAAGTTTTTTTTCTTCTCTGTTACTTTAAAGTTATTCATAAATTTACAGTTTATTCCCTATCCACAGCATGGAGTTGCAAGTCATTAACAGATTTCAGTCTTTCCTTGAAGTGAACCACCATGGATTTCTTTAAAAGTATAATCATATTCCATCTCTTATCCCAGTTTCCATAATTTTATCTTATACAGGAAAAAAAAATGCATTAATGAAGTCATTATTAACACTTTAAGCATTAGCAAGCAGTATTTTAATGGTAGTTACTGCATAATAGAGGGTGTTGTTGGAAACCTTCTGCCTGCTGATTGTGAACAGCATTTAATTATGCGAGGTGAACCTTTTCTCTTAATTGCTTCTGCGGTCAGCTCCCTCCTTAGGCATTCTGGGGGCCAGCTGGGATGTGGTGAGAACAGGGTGGGTGAGAGGTGCTGCTCCTTTGGGTAGAGCTGATTCTCCAGCTGGAGCCTACTGAGCCAAGGGATCCAGCAACCCTCACGTGTTTGGTGTAACCTCTACAGTCCTCCTTCCTTCAGCTCTCCAGTTGTTTGAATACTGTAACACCGTTATGCTTTCTATGGCAAGCAAGGCCTGTAATGGGAGTGGAATTAACTTCATTTTTTTTTTTTTTTTTATAACTTTCTCCTTCATTTTCTTTCACTGAAACAACTGTATGATTCCAGGGAGGAAAATAAAACTGCTAGTGATAGGTTAAATTTAGCCTTCATTGAAATAAAATTCCATTTGTTTCAATGTAAAAACACTTAGGGATATGCTAAGCTCTCTTGTAATAACTGTTCTCCAAAACCAGTGTTTTGCTGAAAGAAAATAATTGGAAACCGTTTTCCAAGGGACTCTCAAGCATGGACTAAAAGAAATCACAGCTTCTTGTATGAAACAGTCCTTTGGAGAATCTGTCTTTTTTTTTTTTTTTT
>JAAGAY010139757.1:7211-78959 GCA_011801015.1 Ardeotis arabs
AGCAACGGATGTCATCTACCTGGACTTGTGCAAAGCTTTTGACACTGTCCCGCACGACATCCTTCTCTCTAAACTAGAGAGTCATGGCTTTGATGGATGGACCACTCGGTGGATAAAGAATTGGCTGGATGGCCGCACTCAGAGAGTGGTGGTCAATGGCTCGATGTCCAAGTGGAGACCCGTCACGAGCGGCGTCCCTCAGGGGTCCGTGTTGGGCCCGGCCCT
This sequence comes from Ardeotis arabs, assembly GCA_011801015.1. Classification (NCBI taxonomy): domain Eukaryota; kingdom Metazoa; phylum Chordata; class Aves; order Otidiformes; family Otididae; genus Ardeotis; species Ardeotis arabs. The sequence continues at coordinate 7,437 of JAAGAY010139757.1, forward strand.
GTTCAGCATCTTTGTTGGCGACATGGACAGTGGGATAGAGTGCACCCTCAGCAAGTTCACCGATGACACCAAGCTGTGTGGTGCCATTGACACGCTGGAGGGAAGGGATGCCATCCAAAGGGAGCTTGACAGGCTGGAGAGGTGGGCCCGTGCCAACCTCATGCAGTTCAACCAGGCCAAGTGCAAGGTCCTGCACATGGGTCATGGCAATCCCAGGCACAAATAGAGGCTGGGTGGAGAATGGATCAAGAGCAGCCCTGAGGAGAAGGACTTGGGGGTGCTGGTGGATGAGAAGCTCAACATGAGCCGGCAATGCGCCCTTGCGGCCCAGAATGCCAACTGCATCCTGGGCTGCATCAAGAGGAGTGTGGCCAGCAGGTCGAGGGAGGTGATTCTCCCCCTCTACTCTGCCCTGGTGAGACCCCACCTGGAGTACTGTGTCCAGTTCTGGAGCCCCCAACATAAGAAGGACATGGACCAGCTGGAGAAGGTCCAGAGGAGGGCCACGAAGATCATAAGAGGGCTGGAGCACCTTTCCTATGAGGACAGGCTGAGAGAGTTGGGGCTGTTCAGCCTGGAGAAGAGGAGGCTCCGGGGAGACCTGATAGCGGTCTTCCAGAACCTCAAGGGGGCCTACAAGAAAGATGGGGAGAGGCTGTTCAGTAGGGCCTGTTGTGATAGGACGAGGGGTAATGGTTTTACAATAGAGGGAGGTGGATTTAGATTGGATATTAGGAAAAATTTTTTTACAGTGCGAGTTGTAGAGCACTGGAACAGGTTGCCCAGAGAGGTGGTGGATGCCCCATCCCTGGAAGCATTCAAGGCCAGGTTGGATGGGGCTCTGAGCAACCTGATCTAGTCGGGGATGTCCCTGTTCCTTGCAGGGCGGTTGGACTAGATGACCTTTGAAGGTCTCTTCCAACTCTAACCATTCTATGATTCTATGACTTTGGAGATTCTGGAATTCCTGTAACGTAGCATTGTAGGAACCATCCTTTCTTTCTTGGGTCTTGATTTCAGAAAGTGTTGGTTGGAAAGCATGGATGGCTACTTAGAAGGTCAGACAAGGCTGCTATTATATCCATGGTCAACAGATCTCTTGAAAAGTGAAGAGCTGCTTGATAATCTGAAGGCATGCATGCTGTCCGATCATGCATACCTAAGCAGAGAATTATGACTTTCTCCTTGTGTAAAGGGGAGGGTTAAGAGGTGATTTTCATTTATTCTTTTAATTAGCTTTGTGAAAATAGTAATCAGCAACTCAAAACAGCTTTGGACTCAAATATACACTTCTACTGAGAATACTTTCTTTTTTCCTCCTTTTGTTTGTGCAATTTTCTAATATTTTGTTTCTCTTTCAATTTCTGAAACTTGTGGGGGTTTAGACTGAGTGCCTAAATGCATTTCTTTGTGTAGGTGTTCTTTGCTTTTTATTATGTTTTTTTTTTTTTATTAACCTGCTGACTGTCCACCTCCAAATTCAGAAATAACTCAACTTTTTTCTTTTACAAAGCTGGTAAGTCACATAGACCAATCAGTAGGCTACCCTTCACTAGAGTAGTATATCTGAAATTTGGTAAGGATCTGCTGATAGAATGCTAAAAAACTCTTGAGGATGACTTAATTGTGTGTGGTTGATAAAGTGTATTTTAACTTGCAACTATAATCAGATCAGTGTTATGTAACTAAAAAAGCCAATCCTGAATCAAGCTATAATTAACCCACCTAGTGTTGTTTATGCTTCTTGGTTAAAGCCTTTATTTTTCTAGTTAAATGCATGATATAGACAAGACAACTATGTAATGAAAAATAAATTTATTGAGATTTTGATAGGAATATGCTTATTTTGTAATTAAATTATTCATCGAATTGTGTCATGCTGTAAATATATATGTACTGTGTAAATAAGTCAACATGCTAATGGTTTAATACTTGTACCACTCCTGTACTGTAGGTGAGTTACATTCCTTGTGAAAGTGTTTGCTGCCATAGTTTGAGAGCTTCACACTTCTGTTGTTTGGACCACCTTTTTCTTTAATTGAACTGTTTTTGTTCTCAGCTGGTATTTATATTAGCTACTGCTACTATTGCACACTTGAAGAACAAGTTTTCTTGCTGAAAGCCTTATGTGCTTTTTCTGGTTATATTACCTGATTTAATCAAATATATCACCTCTATCTGCAGACCCTGTGTTCCACAGGAAAAAAATATCAACAATCCTATGCAGGTAGAAAGTGTCTCACCTCTTAAAGTCCCAAAAGGTGGCCAGTGTCATACAGCTGAATAACTTCATTTTCTTCTTTCTTAAGCTGCTCATGAAAGAGTTCTGCCACTGTGACAAATTTTAATATTTGACATTGTGATACTCGCAGAGCTGAAGGTCTTGTAAGTGGATGAGGGTCTCATGGACAACATGAACGTGGGTAACACACTATTTTTGAACCCAGAAAAATGCCTGAAAGACAGTTATTTTGACCCTGCATATAATTTGGGAGCTCTTTCACCTCCAGGAAAACAGCCAAGGCCTCACTAAATCATTGTCTTCTCTGTGGCTCAGTTGGGCTTTTCTCCCTCATCTTCCCTGCTGTGGCTGCTGGTGGTACGAAGGTGTTTTGCCACTCAAGGATGATAGCATTTTGAGGGGTCAGTATCCTGACTTTCTTCACAACAGAATTTCCTTAGGGTGCTGGAGGGGTGATGTTTTTACATATTGGATTTAAATATACAGGTATGCTGCACAAAGATAAAAAATCATTAGCTTGTGAAGTTGTACTTGTTAAAAAAAACCCAACCAACCAAACAAACAAAAAAAAAACCAACAGAAAAACTACTTAGAAAAGACATTTGTTTAATGCAGCACATCAGTGAATGCACAGAGAGGGGGAGACAGGTGATGCCCAGAAAGCATTGCAAACGGCTGAGTATTCCCTAAGTGTTTCTTCAAGTGATATATATTCAAAAATGATGTGGTTTTCACTAAACTCAACAAAGTGATACCACTTGACTTTTCTGTCATTTGTTTAGTGGTCTCATAAGTGGGCTGCTCCAAATCTGTCCTCTGTATTAATCAATAAAGTAAGTTTATCTCTTTCTTGAGACTTTCACCTGTTGTCTGTCTTCACTTGTAGGATAGATAACACTTTTTTTCCCCCTTCCCTTGTCTTGCAAAATATGATATTCCTTCCTTGTATAGCACTGCCTTTTCTGTCCAGCACATCTCTGCTGATTTTGACCAAAGTGAACGTGCTTATTCAGAAATTAAAACAGAGATAAAGTGTTTTTAAAATAGGCAAATATGCAGCACTGGCCTTGGGGGGAAAAATTCTCTCAAATACAGGTCTGTCAGTTGGTAGAAAATATCCTTGTAATACTTTGTCCTCACTATTACCGAAAATCTGAAATGCTATGTATAAAATGCTATGCTTCTGTGATGTGCCTCTATTTGGATCTTAGAAACAGGATGTTTCTGTTGATAGATTTCCAGACTTCATTCATTTGAAATAGAAGCTAAATTTCTCATTGTGCTTTTTATGTTTTCCTTTTCAAAAGATGCGTTACAGCCTTGTTATTGCAAGTACTTCCCGCTACAAAAAAAAAAAAAAAAAAAAAAAAAAGAAAATTCTGGTTTCTAAGGAATACTAAATAAGACATCCAATATATTCAAGTTTTGTTATAACTGCTTATGTGTGGTAGCTTCTTTGGTACACTCTTTTTCATTAATAGTATCACAGCTGTGGATAAATACAAAACCAGTAGTCAAGGTTATAATATTTCCTTCTGAGCAAACTCTTCAGAAACCTAAAATATAGGATGTAGTTTTAGATGTTCTGAAGTTGTATGGGTAGATTAGTAAAAATTATTGACTTGGGATTTCTTGTTAGATGATTGAGAGATTTTTCTCCAGGATTTTAATATTTTTTTTATGTATGTCTTTTTTTTTTTTAATTAAATCTGGTGAACTTCAGAAATGGCAGCTTTTCAGGCAACTAGCCTGAGGGGTTTAATACAAAACATAAAAAGAATAGTCAAAGCTTTGCCTACTTATGTGAGCTCATTGAGGTGCCCTATGCATTTCTTAACTATGTTGTGATTATAACTATTTACATTAGTCCAAATATTTATATAATGCACAACTGTGAAAGTATGAGGTGCTAAATAGAGAATGAATGTTTTCTTTACAAGAGAGGTGTTCATTTCTTTGAGCAGATGAGATCTGCATGCTTTCAGGAAAACAATTTTCAAGCTTTTTTGGAAAACATGCACAGCACCATATCCCAAGCAAACACTTGTTCCTACTCTTACAATTCATGCATCTTGTACTTGTCAGTTGGCCTTAAATGTACAGCAGAACCAAGAGTGGGATGTGTAATTGCTATGTTGATTCCATTCTATGAATTGAAGTGAGCTTTCGCATCTTCAGACCAGCCCAAGACACCAGTCTGAAAGAGGAGACAAGTCAGTGTTGTTAACTTTTTAGCCATGGACCCGTTGGTGGCTCTGCGAGGCATGCCAGCATCCCCAAGGTGCAGGGCACAAGTCAGAGGCTGCAGGGAGTTCCCTTGTGAGGTGCTAAATTCATACCTGGTTGGAATGTAGTTTTACTGCAAGGTTATCTTCTCCGTTGCAGTGCCTTAAAGTCAGACTAACCAATAAATGTCTCCTTTAAAAAAATAAAAAATAAAAAATTGCATGTCCAGTGTATTAGAGGATTATTTTTAAATTTCTTTTCCTCTTTTGCTGTCGTGACCTCCAGTTACACTGTTCAGGCAATTTTCATCTCTATCATAGAGCAGAAAGCAAGTTCCCATACTGGCTAGCCAAATACATTAAAAAAACCCCAAACAACCTAAAAATCCTTTTAAAATCAGAAGGGAATAGAAAGCACAATGAGCAGAGCAAGCTATATCCTATTGATAGTCCTTGTTTAGGGTGGATAGGCCTTCCCTTCCAACATATTTTGATCACTAGGACTTTGCTTTTGTTTTCTGCATTCCTGGATATGTGCCTGAACCTTGAAAGATACCCTTAATACAGCTATTTATATTAATCTGAATTAAAATGTCTATTTGAAAATACAACAATAAAGCAGTGAGACCCATTAATAACTGAGTCATAATGCTAGGAATTAGATGATAGTTGGCATATGGAGATTGCTGTGTTACCTGGTGGTTCCTGTTTCTAAATATTTATGAACAGGCAAGAATGATAAACTTTGCATTTGAGTGAACTAAAACATCATCTGAGTGGTTTTGAGTTTTTATTGTAGTTATTATAGATAGCCAAAGCTCACAGCCTAAGCTCTGTTTTTCCCTTTGACCCTCCTGGGATAGAAATCCGGTTCCACCTGCTATGTGGGCAGGTGATGTCTGCAATGGGCATTAATTGATTTGATGGGCCTATCCTGAAAGACTGTGGAGGATCTTTCAGGAATTTTGTGACACTGTTTTGAAGCAAAATAGATTAAAAGGAATGCACTGTTGTGGGATTTTTGCCATATCGGTAGACATTGTTTGTTTCAGTGAAATTGACTGGGAATTCAAAACAGAACTTGAGCAGACTCAGAATAAATTAGAATAAAATAAAGACAATACTTGCATGATGCCTTGTGAGGAAAATCTGTAAACTGTTGTACAGTTCTAACTGACAGAGATCCTGTTCTCATGGTAATGTTGCCAATAATGAAGAAATGTGGGAACACAAATACAGTGAGTATGCGTTATACAAGCAGAATTGTGCTGAACCAGGCTGGATAATGGTGTTCTCTATGGGATGCCAGCCAGCCCTTTAATGCTTACTGCTACTGCAAAAGCGCTTGCTAATCCTGCAGTGGGAATTGTTTTTCTAAATCATGTTGGGACTTTGATTTCATTGTAATAGAGCAAGGCAAGGGAGGCTTGGGTCTGAGACTTGGGACAGATGGTTTGTCTTTTTGGAAGAAGGGTGCTTTGTAACGGTGCGTCATGCTGGAATTGCGACTGACAACAGCCCGCATGAGGACCAGTGCCTTCAGAGACGCACTTTACTGTCTAATTCCTGGGCTCTGTTCTTACCCAGTAATGCTGCCTGCTATGGATCTGGATACATTTGTGACTCTCTTGTCTTAACTTTTCAAAGTTCCTCTTGAAAGCTTTTTTAGTTGCAACACAAAAGGGTGACAGTTGTGTCAGCACTGCATGGGAGGAAAAAGGAAACAGCCCTTAAATGCTGTAGATAGAAATACCTCTGTTTCCAAAGCATTCAGATGGCAAAGAGACGTAGCTGAGGGCATGCATTCAGCATAGCTTCATTTTTCCCTTTAAATCTGTACTGAACTATGTTATATTTTGCAGATCGATAGACAAATATTGGAGGGCCAGAGGAAGAGACATTCATTTAGTGGCAAAATATGAAGCTCTATTTGTGATGCTTGTGTAGATGTGTCTGAGTGCGGATTGCACAAGGGCAGTACATGAAGAAAAGCCCACATCGTTCCCCGCTGAGATTTCTGTTGTTAGGAGACCAGAGAACACTGAAACATACATAAAGATGAACTATTGCTGAAGACAACTGAGGAGTTTTGTAATAATGTTGAGTGCATGTGGAAGTACTTAACTCTGTGGATGACTGCTCTAGGAAATGATCTCTCTGCTTAGTGGAAGGCAGAGTGGCTCAGCTCCTGTGGCTGCCTGGCAGGCTATCCAGCTAAAGGCATCTTACCTCAGAATCCTTATCCCATTCCTTTTTTTTTTTTCCCTATTTTGTTGCTTTTTAATGCTAGCTTTAAGGGAAGGTGATCTTTTTCTAAAACCTATAGCAACAAAGCCGAACAAAATTAGACAATGATGAATGAGGAATGGTTTCAATCAATTTTGCAGTGTCATTATAAGTTTCTATTAAAAATATTAATCCAGCCAAAAAATCCTTCCTAGACATTGTTTTTAAGGTAAATCTCCGTGGAAATCTAATCATAAGGTTAAAACATCTGATTTAATTCAAAGTTACAGAATTTAAACCTTTTAGTTTATAATAGATGTTCTGCTTTCACTTTTCATCAATGTGTAATGTTCCTATTGCTTAATTATTGATCTACTATCTAACTAAATGTAAGAGCATCTGTAAGAGTACTTAAATACAAAATAAAGATTTCAAAATATTAAAATTAGAGTTGTAAACTATTAAGAAAAAAGCTAATAGTGGGGATGCTACCTCAATTCTCTATCAGTGACAGGACATGCACAACAGCACTAAACAAAGCTATAAACACAAACGAAACCCAAACACAGCTAACTCATGAATAAAAAAAAATCCACATAATATTTTTTGACATTCTCTGCCTGTGGCTTTTGTTCATTTCTGCTGTGGGTCATTTTTTAGACCTCTTTTCACTTCTCAGCAACTATGAACCTTCAGATACACTTTTATCTGACTTGGACATCTTTATCCAGAACTCAGGCAGAAAAGTGTACAAATAATTTCATTATTCATTAAATTCTATTATTGCTTTAATTAAAAGCCTCTACAAAGTCAACACTGAAGTATCTGCCTGTTATGATTATAGGTAAGTTAATAAACACTCATTTGCCTTGCTCATTAAGAGAATCTTATGTTGCTGCTCAGCATTGTTATAATCTCAGTCTAAAGCTCACAGAACGTCTTCATAAACCAGATTAAAAAAAAATACTTTCTTATAAAGCTAAACGACCTTATACATCAATGTTTCCAGATAAGATCCAGCGTAAGCTACTCCAAAGTGAGAGAGCATCAGTCTTAGGTGATTCATTTCCACAGCTACTCCCAATGCAATCTAGTGAATACATAGTTTCTGCAATAAAAACTTTTCCCAAAAGGCTGACTGTTTATACTAAGATGTACTTAAAAAGTACAAAAATTGCATCATCTCTCACATAAGAGCTATGTAAGTTTCTTTTGAAAAATGAAATAAAAAGCTTAATAACACTGTAATGTTTGGGGGTTTTTTTAATGAATCATTTCTCTCACAAAACCAGTGTTTTTCTCTTACTTCAATACAGAAATCACAAGGGAGTTTTCTCATTATGGCGTCAACCAATATGTATATTACTGTCTTTCAGTTTTCTGGGAAATCCTTATTGTGAAATTTACTGCATGCACATTTAAGAATGATGATTTTTACTTGCCCCAGCTGCAAGACTAGGAACTGTAGTTTCCATGAAAGAACTGGAAGTCAGGAGTGACCTTTTTTTTTGTTTGTTTCTGGCACTGATTTGCCTCTGTTTCCTGGGTGAAAGATGGGGAAAACGGTTATTTGAATGCCAGAAAACAATTATAGGACTCTGAATGTGAAGTATTTTGGAAATCTGAACTTAAAACCAGGAACAGTGAAATCTCATGTGGTAATTTTTTTTTTTTCAGTTTGCAAAAAGACAACTAAGGAGAAATTAAGAAATATTAAGTCACTCTTCTACTGTAAAACAGAACAAAATTTTATTTGGAAAAAAAAAAATGCTATCTAGAAGAATGTCCATGGGTGGAGCTCAGTGCTCTTGCACCTTTCTCAGATTGAGACTGAAGATGAGACTTCAGGGGTGGGTAGCAGTGAGCATGGCACCTTGATGGAGGCAGGCAGATATGGCCAGTGGCAAAGATGGCAGCAGGAGGAAGGTCAGATTTCCTTTGGTCTGTATTTCAGGGTGTGCAGGGTGAGCAGCCAAAAGTGTTTTTGGGGTAGCAACTAGGGTAAAATGACGGGAGATGGACAACATGTTGAATAATTTAGAGATTAACAAATAGTTGTTTAAAAAGATAAATGTATTTTGTTTGGTTTTCTGGTTTTTTTTGTTTGTTTGGCTGTTTGTGGTTTGTTTTTAGTTGTTTTTTTTTTTCTGTAGACCAGTAGGTCTGAGCATATCCAGTCACTTGCCATTGTGGGAATCAAATGTACAAAGTCGCAGTTGACATTTACAAAAGAGAGGGAAGATTTTGCTTCTGAGAAAAGGCTTATTAGCCACATTAGAAATCATGAACAAAAGCTGGCAAGCTTGAGCTGATAAGTAGACTTTCAAAACATAAACTACTCAATAGCAGTAATTTAATTGACTTGAAATGCTAGTATACATTTAAAGGCACAAAATGCTTTAATGTATGTCTCTGTATAATCTGATTCCTTCTTACTATGTTCCTTTTCTTTCCACAGCCCAATTCAGAAATTACCTAAGTGTTAATTAAGACTTAAACTATATCACAGTAGACAACTGATGGATCTAGGGAGCAGTAGAAACTCAGAGGTTTGTTAGTCACTTCACTGTGCAACAAAAAATTCTCCTTGAATAGCCTGTGTCACTCAGCAAAAAGCCAAGAGCCTTTGCCTTGTAAAGGACGTTTTCATACATCAGACAGATAAACCTCTCCTGTGTAGAACAAACTAATAAAACCTAGTAAATAGCATGTTCTGCAGAAGTAAATTACTAAATCTGCACTAAGTAAGGGAAAAGTTAACAAGAAATGTAGATGTTGGGTTATCTTGCTGGGGTTCTTGGGATTACCCTCTCTGAGTGGCTGATTTGTTGTTTTCCAAAAGCTTAGTATTTAGATATCAAACAGTAAATAATATTCCTAGAAATAATACTTTGCAGCCTTTATTGATATGTATCTTTTATGCAATGCTGAGCTGGCTTAAGATCAGACAAAAGATTTTCTTCCTTAAAATAGAGGCTGGTCCTCAGCTCCTCAGCACAGCTTTCACTATTCAATTTCGTGTACTCCAAAAGAATACGTTGCTTGTTCCATAATTGTATGTTTTGTTTTGGGAAGTTCATTTGTACTTAGGATCCTAAAATAGATCAGTTCTGCATGTCCTACTCATGGAAAACCTCCCAAACACAATAGGTAAAATGGCTGAGGTTTTTTAGCAGGCTGGATTTGTGTTTAACTATAAATTAGGGAATAGCAGAGCTGAATAAAATAGGATGGGAGCAGTTATCAATATTCTCCAGCCTGTGATGACTGAATTGGCTGCAGTTAAAAGCAAAAACATCCTTTGCTTTAGAAAGCTGAAATCGCTAGTGTTTAGGAGGCAGCATCTATCAAAGAGGGAGAAGAGGCTGCTCTGTGAGCAGGTTGACTGATGAACTCAAACCTCCTGCCTGTTTGTGCTCTTTATTCCTACAGCTGTTACCTTCGATCTTTTTCTATTGCTTTCTAAGCTGCCTTCCTCCCAGGGACACAGCATCCTTCCTCTGTGACTCTTCCAGTCCATTACTCTGTCCTTTGGCTGGCTGGACAGAAAACAGCTCTGGATTTGGCTGCTTTGGACTTGTGTGTGTGTTGTGTGTTGACTCTGGGGATGCTCAGAAAAAAATAACTGAGAAATTGTTGAGACTTGTGGCGTTTCATCCATTAGGACAGCAATTTGGACCTCTCTTGTTTTGGGGGCTGCTCTTATAATGAAATGAGGGAGCCTTCATGCCTTGGAAACTCCTACCCCTCTTCTATGTTAGGCTGAAACAGCCCAATAAGAGCAACAGTTCCTGGTGGCTCCCTCCAGTTCATTTTCCTTGGGTAGCCAGAGTGGAAACAGCTTTTGGCTTTCTGGAGTTTCATGAGTAAATTAAATGCATGGCAATTAATGTTTTCTGGTAAACAAAATAATGTAATTAAAGTCGCTAACTACTCTCAGCTTTTGAAGCCTACTTCCTTAGCTTTGTTACCTTATTTTCATTTCGCTGGCATCCAGGTAGAATCCCTTTCTGTGTGGTGGTTTTTTTTTCCCAAGGTAGTCAATATCGTTAATGTAAAAAAGGCTTGTTTGTTTTTATAGTTCTATTGTTAGCTTGCTTATGACAGGAGTAAAAAATAGTCGATAGTCAGTAGTCATAATTGCTATGAAGAGACACCAACAGACAAATACATCACAAAGCTTTGTGCTAACACGCTGGCTGTCAGTACTGAATGTGTCTACTTTTCAGAATTATTATCACCTTTAGCTGTCCTGAAGGAAAAAAATAACTGTAGTAGAAGTAATTTCCAAGGAGATAATAGTTAAGAGGTGAGTGTCAGTTTGTCCTAAGACATCTCAATATATGCTTTTTTTTTTAACATTATCTACTTGCAAATGAATCCTTTAAAATACAGCTTTTTGTACTGAACATAGCTGTTTCAATGGTTATTTCCTATGAAGATGATAATAAAATCAGAATGCTGGTGAACACGCAATTTAGGGCTTCCAGTACAGAAACAGCTGTTAGCATTGAGTGGTCATGTACGCTCCGTCAGTGAGGGGTTATTGCTGCCCTGGGTGAACCATTTCGGCATTCCAGGATATGCTCAGTCTTAAGAGTTGCCCAATATTTAAACAGGGAGAACAGCTTGGATTTCAGGCCCCAAAAGCTCTGACATTCCTTTCTTGCATGGTCCCAGAGGGCCATGTGGTGCCTTTAGTTGTGAACAAGCAAACATTAGCCTGGTGGCTTGAGCAATTCAGGAGATGAAATGAGACAGAAGTTGTCTCTGCAGGTGGGTTAACAGCTGCTGCCAAGTGCCTTTCTATCTTACTATCTCAGAGCAAGCCTCAGAGATGAGGCTGCATAATTTCCAGTGTCATATAAAGACTGGCAAGCAGCAGGAGATATTTGTTCTGATTCTTGTGGAAAAGATTGATGTAGCGTTTGTTTCTGAAGATTTGAAATTGAGAGGAAAAAAACCACTTTTTTTTGGTTCTTTGCTCCAGTCATTTAAAATCTTAATATAGGTATGCAAATTCTAGCTTTTTTTTTTTTTAAAGTGTATTTGCAAGCAGCAAGCAATTAACCCTCTAAATGCAACTACCTATAATTTGGCTATAATTTAGCTTTGTCTTAGTGCCTCACAAACTGTTACAATAAGAAGTAGGACAATCTGTCTGGAACAAGTAGTTTGCAAATGTAATTACCTGTCTTATTTGCGGATGCCTGTTTTTGACAAAAGCTTTAATGAAGGGAGAGAATGATATCGTGTGGAAATAGCTCTGACAGAAATAAAGTCTCTCTCCCAGTGCAATCCTATTGAGATATAAGGATCCTCCCGCTCCCTCCCCTTTTTTGTCTGTAGATTTACCACACTATTAGTGCTGCTAATATAGCCTAAACATGAAATTCCCATAATTAGCAAAGGGAGAGCAAGAAGAGAAATTATTATATATTAAGTAGGAGATAAAGAAGATTTCTTTGGAAAAAACTAACAAACTATTCAGTATTTAGCTGAGCTATCTTCACTCTTCAAACAGTTTCATGGCAAACTGACTTTTCCAATTCATTTTAACTCATCTCAGTAAATGAAAGAGGGATGCATTTTCCCATCAGCTCATGCATCAGCAGGCCATTTCTGTGAGTACATATCTGTGACTGTAGAAAAAGATTTGCTTTCTAAAAACCCATAGGAAGCAGATTAAATGTGTCTCATCTACACAACTGAATCCTGAGTTGTGATGTAGATGCATTTTATGAGCTAATGAGGGTCACTGTGGGTCAGAACTTGAATGGATACTTCCAGGAAACATAAAAGTGTGGTAGGAAGTCCTCTTTAGTGCATTTGTAAGTGGTGCTTGCCCTTTGACTCAGTGATACAATACAGCCTGAAAGATACTTATAATAGTTCACACAGTCTTCTGGATTGGTGTCCAAACAGACCAGTTGCATTTAGAGCACGGTACAACGTACAGCTTCAGTCTGAAAGGTCTGGCATAATGCAATGATGGGGCATCTAAATATCTGGTACTTCTGATGGGGGCAACAAGACAAGGTGGGGAAACAAAACAAAAAACTTGTTGAACCTCTTAAAAAATAAACCAGGCTGCTGAAAAGATTTTGTTTTCTTTTTATATTGTACCATTGGTGAATATATATTTATACAATTAATAAGTAAATAGTGGAACAAAAGCTACAACAGTAACTGAATTAAGGAGGACTACAGTAGCTTCATCAAGAAATCCAGTAGTGGTGGTTATATACCAGATTTGAAGGCAACCTTCAGCTCAGCAACTATTAGTTTGCTAGAGCCTAGAGAGTACATCAGAAGAAGGATCATTCTGTCCATGCCTTACTTCCTAGACTGATTTTTATCAGCACCAGTTCTGAGATAAGATACCAAACTCAGGGGATATTTTCCTGACCCTACACAGCCATTCTTACAATAGTATGCATTTAGAACAGAAAGACTGTTTATAAAGCAGAAAGAACTTTGTTTTATTAGTCCATAACTTTTAATAAAATGAAGAATAATGAATAGCAGGGAATTTGGGAACTGGCACTAGAACAAGGGAAGTAAATAAAGCAGAGAGGCAAAACAAACTGTGTCAGGGAAGACTTTAAGGTTTGTCAATATAATTTTGTATTGTCACAAATCCATTGATACCAGATAAAACTACACTCAATTAACTTATCTCATAGAGCTGATCAATTTCTTTTAAGCTTTACTGAATGTCTATTTTTCAAATCCCATTGCTGAAGTGTTCAGTAATCCCAGTTCATAACCATGACTTCCCAAAAATGCACTCGATTATCAGGTCACAAGGACCTGGACTGAGACTCAGGTCTCACCCTGTAAATGCCATTCAAACATGAGTGCCACTCTGTATCTGAAGAAGCCAGGCAATGAAGGAGTATTCTGTCTTGTTCATCCTTGATAAACATACCCAGACCACTTTAAATTTCCTGGTCCTTTGAGAGAGTTGCAATATAGAGTGTAAGACTTTTTATCATGTTGCAGTGTTACCAGGCCAGCAGAAGTATTGCATAGAAGCTGACAAAACTCAGTTAATGAAAGACTTGTACCTCTGTTTAGAAAAATTATATTTCAAAGATTTAGTCGTTGTTTTTTGTCCTTTGCATACTAGACTTAAACTTTCTCTTGACAGATACGTTTTCAAAGTTTTAATTTAAAAAATCTCTTCAGTTTTTTTTGTATTCAAAAGTAATGCATGCTGAAATAAAAAACTGAGCATGGTGAAGACAGACACTCTGAAACAAAATCCTTGAGATTTAGCTTAGTCCAAGAAATTAAGCATATGTGCAGTTGTGTGAAGAGTGCAAGTTCTGAATGATGTACTATCATCAAAAGCTCTGGAATAACTGAATCCTATCTTTGTGCAGTGTTTCAAAATAGTTTTCTAATCTTGGCTGAAGGTACAGATTCCTTTTCAAAATGAAAATTTTAGGACTTCTCACCACCACCTTCAGCATCTGAATGATTAAATGAAGCAGCTTCTGGTTTTCATACAAAACGTAGTTTTAAGCCACTCTTAGAATCCCTCTGCTAGCACTGAATTTTATCCATGGTAATTTCCTCCTTCTCATCTCTTGCATCTCCTTATCGGTATTAATATGAATACTTTTACTAAATTCATAAACACAAATAGCCTGTCTATTAGTAAAGGACTTTTGGGCTATAAAGTAGACTTACACTTCCCTTGGAGGTATCAGAGGGCACACAGAGAGCAGGAGAAGCACTGATCTTGTATTTATAGAGCTCTAAGTGGAGAATGAAGTTTTACAGTAAGTCAGCAGGAGCACTCCCCATGCAGTCAGTTGGAACTCCTGTGGCTGCAGGACGATCTAGTTTACCTCCAGTGCAGCAGGATTGAAAGTGATCTGTACTCTTTAGGCTGGAGAAGCTTCCTGGTGGTGAAGTGAGAAGGATTTTGACTGCTGAAGAAGTGTTTGATGCGGAATTCTTGTTGCTGCTTCATAAGATAAATCTAAACTTTTAATTATGATGATGTGGTGTTGCCCTTTGAGGCTTCAAAAGAAGGGTGTTCTGCATCTACTGAGGGGAGGTCAAACCCAAACCTTCTGTTTAAGACAGGTTTTGTGTTCAATGAGGTATAAAAACCGAGCCAAAGAATCTTTCTCAAGGAGGCAAGTTTCACTTAAGTGCTATTGAGAAAACTATGCAAAATAATGATGAGGTTTATAGGACATAGTGCTGTGGAAGGCGGCGGAAGTTGGGGAGATGCTAGCTATAGCTACTCGGCAGAGTTTTGAATGTATTATGTCAACTTATATGCGCACAAGAGTTGATCGGTACCAGTAGGTGAAATGCGCTGACACAGCCCTCTAGATCTGCCTGCCTAAATTGTCCTCCTCTTCTGTTTCGCTTTGGTTTTCACTCTTTTATTTTTTTTTCACAGCTTCTCCATTTCCTACATAATGTTGATAGAAGAAAAAAGTCTTTCTTTTGAGGAAAACAACACAGTACAGTGGACAAAGCACTAGATAAGGCATGGGAAGAATTCTCCTCCGTTTTAACGTTGGCCACCTGTTGTGGTTTTGTTTAGCGAGGGGGGGCCTAAGGTCGAAGCTTCTGTAGGAAACTGCTAGAAGTTGCTCCCCTTTGTTCAGTGGACTCGGCCGGGCCTAGGGCAGACCCGCTGCTGGCCAAGGCCGAGCCAATTGCTAGCAGAATGTTCTGTGATAACGCCTCTGCAATAACGTATTTAAGAAGGGGAAAACAGAAAAAAAAAAAAGAGAAGAGAAGATGTGAAGAAGCTGAGTGGGGGCAGAGGCACAGAGGGGGAGTCACAGGCCTCGTGGGCCTTACAGGCCTCACCCTCTGGCCTCTCGCCAGGCGGCCAACTGGGCCCAGCTCAGCCCGGCCTGGCTGCAAGAAGTGGAGAGGAGATGAGATGGATGATGTGAAAAGATCCTGAGAGGCTTCTGCCAGCCTGTTGTGAAGAACTTTTCTTGCAGACGCCAAGGTCAGTTCAGAAGGTGGGGGAGGAGTACCCCTGCAGCCTGTGGTGATAACCATGGTGGAGCAGGTTGTCCCCCTGCAGCCCATGGAGGTCCACGGAGGAGCAGAGATCCACTTGGAGCCTGTGAAGAACTCCACACTGGGGGAGGTGGATGCCTGAAGGCGGCTGTGGGCCATGGAGGGCCCGCTGGGGCAGCTGTTCTGGAGGGACTGCACCCCGTGGAAGAGATGACCCATGCCAGAGCAGTTTCACAAAGGGCTGTGGCCCATGGGTGGGACCCCACACTGGAGCAGGGGAGGAATGTGAGGAGTTCTTCCCTCGACGATGAAGCAGCGGCGTAAAACAACGCATGATGAACTGACCGCAACCCCCATTTCCTCTTCCCCCCTGTGCCGCTCAGGGGGGAAGGCAGTAGAGATAATGTTAAGCCCGGGAAAAGGGAGGAGGTTTATCTTGTTTCTCTGTCTCATTATCCTGCTGTTTTTAGTAATAAATGAATAGTTTTCCCCAAGTTGAGTCTGTTTTTACCCGTGACGGTAACTTTAAGGATTTCTCCCTGTCCTTATCTCAAATCTTGAGCTGTTTTTCTTATATTATCTCCCCCTATTATCTGGGAGGGTGGGGGGAGTGAGAGAGAGACTGCGTAGTCTGGTCCCGATCGGGGCTGAACTACGACACCACCAAGCTGTTGAATTTTGGCATGTCACAGGCAAGCAGGCCATCAGGTACGCTGCATGTGTGAAGCCTCAGTATTGTGTCACACCATGCCTTTCATCAGCAGTATGTTTACAAAAGAGGTGGTCATTCCTGCTGCTAGTTCAGGAGGGAAAGACTGTACTGAAATAGTAAATGAAACTTTGATAGCCTTTTTGGTCCGGCCCCAGGAAAGCAGATGTTTGATTATGCCCAGAAATGGCATAATATTTGGGTCTCTTCTGAGCAAGTATACCACATGAGATAAGCAAGCTGTATTTTTAATTCCTGTGCCCAGACAAGGCATATATATCTAATTAAGCTTAAGAAATATGATTTTTCTAACATACATGTATGTTTGCCTGTAGGTGTACACACACTATGTGTCACAGGCTATGGAAAAGAATAAAAATTAATTTAGTGCTATCATGTAGGAGAGTTATGCACATGGCTAATCTGATAAAACCTGTGTGGTTTTTAACTCTTATTTTTGATGAAGAGTCAGGACCTCTCAATGGCACATACTGCACTGCTTTCTGCGTAAACAAGTACTGAAGGCTTGAAAGAAGAGGAGGATTTAAACAGAAATATTGCCACACCAGAGCTACCAGGAGCGGCTAACAAGTGAAACGTTTAAGATGTTTATTTTCTCAGTGGTAGTCAGATGATAGGAGCCTTGTAATGGTATCTGTGGAGGGGAGTTAACAGCTGCCGTCTTGTCTTGGTGGATGACCATATTAGAGCTGATTCCTCAGGCGCTGCTCATTAGTGTGTGGAGAAGAATGATGTGCAGAGGATGGTCGCGTTTGTCGTTCTTGATGTAGAGCAGATGACGTTTAAATCAGTCTGATGGTGGAATCCCCAAAACTATTTTCTGTGTGTCTGTGTAATGCCGTAAGCTATCAAAACTACAGTCTGAACTAGATGTCTTTTACTGTTTCTACTATATAAATAAACGAAATTATTCATTTGTTTGCTGTAACAAACTGCAAGAGGTGTGCAGAAATGTCTTGGAGAAAAAGCTTTCAGTTCTCAAACTAAAACAAAAATTCCATATACTCCAAAGACTTCTTATATCCCCTGCTAAATTTACACATCCACTGGTATCATAAAGAATTGCAACTGCAGCATGCATGCTCGATTGTGTATATTACAGTTCATTAACCAGCCCTCAGGCTGACTAATTGTGCCAGATGGTATAATTTCTGTGTATACTTGACTTGCCATGAGTGTTACTATCTTGATTCTGATATTTATCTGCAGTAAGTGGGGGGGAAAGGGGTTTCTAATTCACAGGCACCTTCCCTGAAAAGACCAATTGCAGATGGAAACAATTTAATGAGTCGCAATTCCAGATATATCAACAGGAATGTGAACAGTCAGCATTCATTGGGGAGCTACCAAATAAAACAACCACCTTCAAAAACCTTCTAATAAGCCTTTGAGCATGCTGATTTGAAGTTGTGGGGAGGTTCACAATCATGTTTTGATGTTTTACAGGACCAAGAATTATTGTTTCAATATGAATTCACTTTAATGATAAACCTCTAAAATAGGTAATTGTATTTGATTTTGTGTTCACACAAAGATATTATACTGCACCCTATTTTTGCCCTCTTGTCTAAGGAGCATTGTTCTTGAGCCAAAGACTAGCACTTGGGAAATTTGTCTCCTCCTGCTCACCCCCTCTCTTTGGGTTGACGTGTATGTACATTTAGTGGGTATGAATGTTAGCTTGCTTTCCTTAGGGACTTGGTAGAACATCATGGGTTCACTCTCACCTCTTGGATGAGAACTGTTTTATTTATCTAGGTAATTTGTCATAACAGCTAAACAAGTCGAATCAATCCCATCAAAATTTCACAGAGCAGTGAGTGGAACCACTTTATCCAGCCTGAACTTAACTGAAGAGGTGTGACTTGCAAAACCTGCTGGGGCACTTCTGTTGGAATTATCCCTCCAGTGATCTTCACACAATTTAGAGGCTGTGATTTCAGAGGGAAAGAATGATTACCCAAAGGGTTCCTTCTGTAAGTACATTTTGTTCAGAAGGAAATAATTGGACCCAGGGAAAAAGCCAGGGAAAAAACCCTTCAGTGGAGAGAAGGCAATAACAGTGGAACATTCCTCTATTTCTTCAAGCCTCCTTCACATCCATCTGGCCTACAGAGCTTTCTATTCTTTTTATGAAAAGCCTGTATTCACATTATGTAGAACATACTTAACTGTGTGAAATTTGCAGAAATCCAACACTTTATGCTCTTAGTATTCCTCTGTAGGCTGTTTCTTCAACTATGTGTTACAGAGTTAAAATATTAGTATGCAAGGTTTTGAAGCTGAAGAAGTAGATAAATAATTTTGGAAGCAAAGTTAATATGCCTCTGAAGACACTGCAGACACTTAAGATATGTATAGAATAATCATGTTGATAAGCACATTAAAATGGAAGGTAAGGATCCTGAGCTGTAGTGGGATTAATTTTTAACAGGCACAAATGAGCTCTGCTTGCAATACTAAGAGAAACTAACAAACCACCGTACAACCACATTTTTCACAGAGAAGGGAATCAGGATTACAAGACAAAGCCAGTCTAAAATAAAAGCTAAACTCTTACTTTGCTCTCTGTTGTCTAACATAACTCTTGACATAGTCAATAACTGCCAGAAGACTAGTTTTTACAAAAGGCGTATCAAAAGGCAAATCTTACTGCAAACTATTTTAATTTTGCCACAGCACAGTGCTTATATTTTAATTTTAGCAGTAATTAAATCCCTTCTCTTGTGCGTCTGAACAAAAATGTCACAATCTTAACAGCTTCTTGAAACACGTTATACTTTTTTGGGTGGCGAGGGGGGGCAACAGGCAAGGCTGGGTAATTTAATTTATTTTAAAAATGTGGTTCGGAGTTGCGTGCGCAGGAGGCTTGTGCGCCTGTTGCTAGGTTTGCCTTTCACTGCTATGGCAACCGCCGGGAAGCGGGGCTCAGTGGGAGAGGGCCATGCGCCATGCATCCCAGAGGACTCGGTGTCCTTGGGGTTGGCTGGCCGAGGTGGACCCAAGGGCTTGTGTGGAGACGAATGTTTTTAAGATCCTGCAGTTTCAGACTGCGGAATTCCTCTGACAAAGACTTCCCTCACAATCTGTAAGATTATCTAAATATGATTTAAAGAGACTTGCAGCAAGGATGGCTGACTTAAGATTGAAGTCTCAGAGACCACTAGGAAAGGAGAAAAAAAATCTGAGAGCGAGCGTGTGAGAGTGTGAGCTTGACTTTCTCACAAGAATAAAGTGGGGACATTTACATCTGTCTTTAAGTTTTGGAGTGAGGGGAATCAAGGTCCCTGGTGTCAGATTTGGACCTGCTTGCTTACCTTTCTTCTACTTCTCTCTCCTCCTTTTGTTATGTGCAGACCCCACACACTTATCTGATTAAAAACTTGCATTTATTCTTATGAAGTCTTTAGTTTTAGGTGTGTTAACAAAAAGAGGCTCTTAACTTAAAAGCTCAGTAGAGAATTAAAGATTTTCTTTACTCCTGGACTAAATCAGAGGACTGAATCAGAGTGGCAAGTGGCCACTTCTGGGAGCAAGAGTTTCCAGAGTGGCTACCTTGGAAGTCCCACCCACAGCACGACCACCAAGAGCTAACAGCTCTTCCCAGCTCTCTCTAGGTATTGGGAGTTGCCCACAGAAGGAAATGGGATTACCATGCCTGGAAGGGGAATTGCATGATCATGCATTCACATCCTATGTCCATCATAGATATAGCAATCCCTGAGCTGGCACGGGAGAGTGTCCAATTCATGCAAAAGCATTTGAGATTGACTGGGAATCAAGCCCATTTAACTTTCTTTATGGCTCCTGCTGGCTCACTCTCAGGCATGGCTAGGCAAATCTTACTGTTTAACTCTTGCAGTTTTGGATCTGACCTTCTGCTTCAGCCAGCACGGCAGTGAGTCCATGGATTGCTTGGGCGCAAGCTGGGAGCTCTGCGTGACACTGCATTGACAGTCTTAAATAAAGCATGTACTTTCCCCCTACCCTTTCTCTCTCTGACAACCATGTGTGTGAGCTTGCTCTCATCTCCCTTTCTGTTGCCAGGGAGGATGAGCAAGTCACAGCTTATGCTAGAGCTGTTTCAAAGCCGTATGTGCTGGTTGCTCAACTGAGCAAGACAGACTTGCAAACAAGAGCTCAGAGCTGTAGTCTTCCCCTCACTAGAGACAATGACTTGGGTTTTGTGTCCTGTGCACAATAGCAAATTTTCTCAGAACTCTTAGGATGTTACCTCTTGTCTATTCTCTCTCAAATGAAACTGAAATTTCTTGATGAGTTAAAAATTGTTGGAGAGATCAGATTAGGGGAAGACAGGGAGCAGAACAAATCAACAGAAGAGAGGAGGGGAAGTCTCTGCAGACTTGCGAAGCTAAGTAGCAGCCTTGGACTCAACATTCATTACTTTGAATGTTAAAATCTGAAAAGTTCACACTTATTTTGACATAAATTCTTGGGTCCAGTTCAGTATTTAAACTCTGAAAGGTTTGATTCTGCTAGGTTTCAACATATATTCCCCTAGTAATCCCAAAGTGAAGCAATTAACAAAAAAAAAGAAGAAAAAAAAAAGGTTTAGTTCAGTTGAAATTGATACTTTGTGGGTTGGCAGGTTCAAGTATGCTTGCATTGTAATCATTCACATTCACATTTTTTTTCTTAGTAATATCTTCCTATATTGCCTAAGATCATGAGTTAACTGTTAAGTTGGCAGTGAAAATGTTTTTAAGTAATTTACTCTCCTCTTTATTTGGATGACTGTTTCTTGTTATGTTTTGACTTCCAACTGAACAGTTGTAAGACTTCACCTATTTTAGGAAATATGGTTGATTAGCTCTATCATTTCAATAGTAGCTTTTAATCTAGCAATTATATAAAAAAACAAAAAAATAATGAAGCTTTGTTGATTCAAAACAGAGATCCTTTGTTTTGCTGTTAGAGAGAAGAGTTAGGTTAGACTTGCATTCTGGAGTATTTGAAAATCAGGCAGAAGTCCACTTGGAATTATGAAGTAAATTGAGCATGAAACAAGAGAAGCTATGACTTGGTTAATAATTCAACAAAAAAGTTTTGTTAGTTACCATTTAACATAACTAAGAAAAAAAGTATGTGGTATGAGAAATAAACATAAAAAAAGATCAAGCTTGGGAGAAAATTCCAGATCACATTTATAACAGCCCATTACATCATCTTTGTTTAATGAAACCAAAAGTTTTGCTGAGTAATTCCTGTTTCTGTTTAAAGGGAATAAGTAGGGAAATGTTTTGTCATACATTGTCTTGCTGTTTAATTCATTTAACTCTTTCACAAAACAGTATCTAGATATATGTGGAAAGACTTAATGAGACACATAATATCACATCTCACAGTTAATTGGTTGTCATGCCTGCACAGTCTTGCATATCTGAACATTTGGCCTTGGCCAAGAAATCTTTGAAGTAGTATAAGAAAACACCTGAGAAATATTTTTGTTTGACATTTTGTGTGATGAAATTACTTGCTAGGCATCATCTTAATTACGATAATCTGTTCGTATTAAGCAGTGCTGCGCAAGATAATCATACAGCCAGTACTAGAAACACACTGGAACAGGCAAAAGAAGTTGGAAGATGGGGCAAGCAGTCAGCCAAAACCAGTGAGCAAAATATAAACTAACAAAAAATTTCGCTCTGAGAGCTCTCTGGCTAGGGATCAATGCTGCTTTCCATACCGAGCTGCTATGACCAGGTTGAAACTTATGCTGGGCATCCTCAACCACTGTATCTACAAACTGAAGACTGTTTTTGGGGGGTTTTTTTAAGTCATATTTCTTGTTCTGTGTGCCTTGATAATGCTTGTGTGCATGGTGCTGCTGTGATGTGAAGAGAAGGTTAGAGAAGACAAGCTGTAGCACAGTGTCATAGTTCAGCCCCGATAGGGACCAGACTACGCGGACTCTCTCTCACTTCCCCCACCCTCCGAGAGAATATGGGGAGATGATATAAGAAAAATGACTCGAGATCTGAGATAAGCACAGGGAGAAACTCCTTAAAGTTACCGTTATGGGCAAAACAGACTCGACGTGGGGAAAACTATTCATTTATTTCTAAAACTAGCAGGAGAATGAGACAGAAAACAAGATAACCTCCCCCCACCCTTTCCTCTGCACCAGGTTCTTGATGGGCAGTTTATAAAACTTTCTGAATGTTTGTAAACTATTCCTGTATTTCCCAGATAATCTTCTCTGACATGTAAACCCTGTATTTGCAGTCACAATCTTGTGAGTTTGAGAAAAGACAGAATAGATCAAAACAAAGTATCTTTAATTGATTTTATTTGGTCTGAAGTAGGCAGGAGTACATTTTAAGTAATGAAATATTTAAGTCAAAAGCTACCAAATAGTGCTACTACACCACAGTAAACAATTAAAATGGATCTGATGGTTTATATACTGGTAAAAGTAGTGATCACATTTTGCTCCCTGGAGCTTCTTTATGAATCTGGACTAACTTCCCAAAGGAAATGCCGAGCACCTGACGGAGTAGCTGTTGGTCAGCTGTACTGAAGTGACCAGACTTCTTAATGTAAATCATTAAGGAACTATAAAAATAATACATTTTGTCACTGAGAATTTTTCTGTGGTGGCATGCCAGCTATGAAATACTTGCTGCCCACCTGACTGGGATGCCAGAGTCTGACCCTGAGCTCAGGTTTGTGTACTTTGCAAAAGGAGTCAGATTACATTTGGGTTTTGTGTCCTGGTCTTGGCTCAAACTAGCAAATCAATTATTTTTCAATGCCAACCTCATACACTGTACATTCCTCATGCATTTTCACTGTAAATACAAATTTTATTAAAATTATCTTATCTGCATTAGTCTAAGGTCTGCTGTAATTGTTCACTTCAGTGGGAAATCAACTCTTGTCCCTTAAATAGAGTTTTGCATTATAATTATTTTCTCCTACATACAGACTAGGCAAATGTAATTTAAGACAAAAGAGGAGCAGATCCGTTAAGACTGAGATAATAATGTTGTTAGAGCAGGATTTTTTTTGTGAGACAGAATATACAGCGAAAGGAGATGCCTTTAATTGGAACTACTGTAATACTGTTGAAATGAGTAGATAAGCTTTTGAGCAAAGCCCTTACCTATGGCTGAAGGTCCAACATTATGGATTTCCTTTCTGGACACTGAAGAATTAAGTACAATATTAATATTGCTGTGTAAGAGTTTTGCCAGCAAATAAGGAATTGTAGAACAGAAATAGCTATTAATGACTTTTTGTACAAACTGCCCCTAATAGTCCTCAGGAATTAATGCAGGTATTTTAATAGCTTTGCAGAGTAACATCCACTGTCATCGTCAGTGATACAAACAAAATCTAAATGATCGTCCTGCTCTGAAGCGTGCTTGTGTGAATACAGACATATATCGGTGACTGTTTCATACCTAAACTGTTCACAGCATGTCTTACTGTATTGGGTACCTGTGCTCCACAATATAAAGATGATTGATATCTTGAAGTTGTCTGAGATGGATAGAAAAAGTTTAACTTAATGGATGCTTCCATTTTTTGATCTCAAACTGAAGTGCAGATGCCTCAGAGGGTGGATCATCATACCCATATCAGCTTGCGACAGTGAAGTGGGAAGTGACAACTGACTGGAACCCACAGAAGAAATATATTTGTAAACTGTGCGTTTTTAAAATTGAGTTAAGTTGATATTTGAAAAAAAACCCCAGCACTCTCTGTGCTCTGTAAAAGACATTGGACCTTTGACCAGAAGAAGGGCAGAACAGAGCTGTGACAAATATCAGAATGATAGCTGTGTAGCACTGTCTTAGAAAAAACATTAGAAAAGTTGGCTGAAGATAGATCAGATGTGGGGAAAGAAAACCACTTTTGTAAAATACAGCATCTTATGTGGATTATTAGCTACATGACAGTTAAGTAAAGCGACAGGCATTAAACTTGAACTACTGAAAGAAAACTCCAGAACTGGTGCAGCACCATTACCTTCATTCAACTCAATATAGCAAGAAGATTTTATATAGATCAGGAAATTCTAGTTAGCAAGTGCCCTATACATCTTGGGAGAAAGATGAGATCACTGGTTGAACACTCACTCAACGTGTAAATGAGGGTACATAGGAAAAAAGCTGAATTACTAGGAAATAAATACAAAGAGGCTGGTATTTCAGCTGTTTTATTTTAAAACTAGGAAAGATGCTGAAGGTTCATTTCAGAAGCAGAGAAGGAGTACAGGGCATTTCCTCTTAAGTTCTAAAACAGTGACATTTTGGAATGGAAAAAGGTAAAACATCAAAGTATGTTTGACAATGGATTACCTCAACAAAATAATAAAAGATATCTGCAGTTGTCCTTTGATTTTTAAGGGGGGAAATATTTTAATCTTCCTTACTCTCTGTTTCTCTGTCAATTTTTTTACAAATGGAGTTCCTGCCTTCAAAGGCTTAACGTTCTTTTTTTTTTTGTGCAGCTAACTGTTAGCACAGTTCTGGTGCAAATTGAAATGCCCTATTTTGAGTGTTAAGGTGATGCCTTGCTCTTGACCCCTACCTTATGCACAGAGCAAGCTGCATCTTAATTAAAACAAATTATCTTCTTTATTCAGCATTCTCAAATTTTTTTTTTTTTAAAAAGGGAGAGAGAAAAGAGATATGGGACTGAAGGAAAAAGTTTGTTAGCAGAATAATGATTTCCAGCCACTCCGGAATCCGAAATTTGGAATGCGCTAATTCTCTGCTTCTTAAATGTGCTATGCCTTTGGTGCTGAGAATTGGACCCAAACTCCATTTTGCATTTCTTAAGGCCCGTTTTGCACAAAAATGAAGTCATTTCAAAAATGTATTTTAAGAACACGGGTGCTTCGTGTTTTGTTGTGGTTGTGTGTGAAACCTGGTGGTGACTGCTGGCTTTGGCTTTTTTCTCCAGAGTTGGGACAGCGATCTAGAATCGAAGGAAATGTTAGTCACAGCAGTCTGTGGAGAGAGCAAAGCTTGTGAGTTGAGTATAGCCCTGCATAGTCTCACTACTCTTTTGTCTTTGCATGAATGGGTACTCCTGTTGCTACTTTGCTGATGTAGAGTCAGTCTGAACCAGCTGTGCCAGTGCAACTGAACAGGTACTTTAGAGGGTTAATCTTACAGCACTTCCTCAGGAGTGTGAATAAGGAGCAAGGCCAGCTCAGTTCAGAGACAGCAATTAGAGTTATGAATTAAAGAGCTGGGCCGTTAAGATAGACATCACTCCTGAAAGCCTGGTACATTGGCAGCAGATGTGCAGATAAAACAATTCTTGCCAATTACTTGTGCTACGCCACACTCAGAGATGTTCTGTTATGTAACTGTCTCAAAGTGGGGGGCCACATGAGCAAGAACAGATTTGTCCATTATGCTTTCAGCTCCTCTAAACAATAAATTTGAATTAAGATGGCTTTAGCAATTCCTTCTTTCCTCCCTTTCTGTTTTTGTGCCAAGCAGTGTTAGCACTGTGTTTTTGCTTAATTTAGTTTTAATGCTTATATAGATCTAGAAACATTTCTGACTCTCACTGGAAAATGTGCAAATACAAATATAGGCAATGCAGAAAAATTCTTTTAATCAGTACAGCATTGCCTGAACTTGCCACGAATAGCAATGTCTCGTGAAGATGTTGAAGTCTTCTAGTTGACCCTGGTTTGAGCAAAGGTTTAAACTCAATGACTTCCAGAGATCCCTTGCAACCTGAATTTTCTATGGTTTTATGTTTTTAACACTTCATCATCAGACCAGGGAGGTTACAGACTGGTTTGGGATGTGAGGCATTGCCCAGCTGAGTCAGAAAGTTTTGATCTGCCACTTTGATGCAAAGATAGGTCAACGCAATGGGCTTTCAGGCTGGATTTGGGTGTCTTATGGTCCTGGAATTATGCAGAGGTGAAGTTATTAGTCCACAGTTGCAGTGCTAATTCTGACTGCAATACCTGCTAATTAGCCTTAATGCACAAAACTCAGTCATTCTTGCAACAAGTGCTGCCATTCAGGGTCTTTGTCCCTCAGTGGTGCATCCTATATATGCATGGAAGTACCAGATCCACTTTGACATCTTCAATTTTTGGCCTCAGTTCATTGTTGTGATCACATTTCTATGATTTGATTACAGTCTAGGTAGAGAAATTTGTTCCTTTCCACTCATTATCTCTGGATGCTTCTAGCAGTTGTTAGTCTGAAACTGGTTGTTACTTTGTTGAAGCGAACTGACAGGAAGGATGTGTTGAAATAATATTTGATATAACAGAACACTACAAATATTCCATCTATCTATGTGTTCTGAAAGCCAAGATTTACTGGAGTATTTCCTAAGCTGCTCATTAGTGAGTAATGTAAACTTGTGTTCAAATAAAATAATGTGCACTGACAGTGAAGGTCATCTGATTTTTTTAGGGACTTCCCATCCACTCACAAAACACCTGTTTTGAATCACTTTTGAGCTTATAATACCTTCTGTGCAAAGCACTTAAAGGATTTGGATCAAGAACTTAATATTTTATAAAGAAGCAAGTTGTGAGGTGAAGAATTGAAGAACAGTAACTGCATTACGGTTTTGGGGGTTTTTGTTTTTAACACAGAGGGCAGGAAGAGTCAGTGTTCCAGGTCTTAAGAGGTGTGAGTTAACTATATAAAAAACCCAGTAGTGTTATGTATTTTTATCACATTGGTACACTTCTAGTTGGGTTTGGCACACCAGTGAAGCTGATCCTTTGATCTTGTGATTTCAGTATGTTTCTCAAAAGAAAGCTGTTTTACAGAGTCATGCTATCTTGGTCTCTCCTTTGCCTGGTAATTTTTAAATGTTTTAACCAATTTTAAATTTAGGTGATGAGTACTTGGAAATATCATGAAACTGAGTGCACAGGGAAGAAATGAGGAAGAACCATTAAATATGTTAATCTGAAAAGCATACACTGCATCATTACTTCACAATATCAGACGTCAAAATGGAGCTAAACACATTGAAACATGACTTGATAGAAAAATAAGCTTTCTTATTTAGGTTTGGAGATAAGAATGAAACTTCTGGGATAAGAAGATGTGAAGTTTTTAGGGAGAGAAATTGTAAAAGTAAGTATATTTAAATGATAAAATGGTGGAATTGAATGGTAATATTCAAACTTTTATTTTCTTTCTAATTTGATTTTGAAAAACTATGACTGCTACATCTCAATGAGATTGCAGTGTGCTTCCATCAAGTTTGGATAAATGCCTGGTGCAGAATATGACTGCATTTGCATGTTATCAAATCTGGAGGGTCAGTTACAGAATAACGTATGTAAAATACATTCGGACTCACAGAATGGTTGAGGTTGGAAGGCACCTCTGGAGGTCATCTGGTGTAACCCCCCTGCTCAAGCAGGGCCACCTATAGCCCAGGAGCACGTCCAGAACTTCAACAAGATTTAGATCTATTCAGTTTTATATACATGTTAAAAACATAATAATAGCACAAATTTTGATTTGTTATATTACTTCAGTCAAAATTGTTGGTTAATTTTGGAAATTACCTCAAGCAAATGCTAATAACTCTGCATCTCTCTACTGTCAAAGAAAACAAACTTCTAATGGCTTCACAAGTTTTTAAGAAATAACATAAACTTCTTTTTGGTCTCTATTTCTAGCTTCCCCTCAAACACAGCTGAAATATCATATAAAGTTGCATGGATCACTTTTAAAACAAAAAGTTTAGGAAAAAAACAGTCTTTCCTAGACATCAAGAGCTGTAAAGCATAATTGAGTGAGGCAGGAAAGACTGTTAATTGTTGAGATGCGTTGACCTCTTCTTCAGTGGTGTAAAGTTTCTAGAGTACACTGAGGTACCAGAAGTTAAACCTTTGTTAAACCTTTGACTTTGAAGCTTTGAGGTACTCTGATTTAAGGATGATTAGGGTTTTGGGGTGGTTTTTTTTTTTTTGTGGTGCTTTTTTTTTTTTTTTTTTAGTTGGAAGTAGCGTGAGCATGCAGAAACTCTTTAGTTACTGAAATAAAATGGTAAATAGAACCGGCAAAGGTATTTTGAGACACATTTGTTTGGGCAGAGAGTGGGGAATGTCAGTTATATCTTGGACTCCTTGTTATCATCTCTTATGTTATACTTACATGGTAAACACTTTAAAGATGGGAGACTTATGTACTCATTAGTAGCAATTTTAATGCACTGAGCTGTGGGTGGTGACTTGAGCTTCTTGTTTCTGCTGTAATATCAAGAAAGAAATGAATGTATAGAAAAATGAACTTTCACAGTTGACTGAAGAACAAGTACAAAGAAAGCAAAAGATGATAAAATTGCTCTTATGGACCTTCTGTGCTGTCAGTTTCCAAGTCCCAATTGCTTCTCTAACAAGCTCCATAAACCTTTTCTTTAGCTCTTTTGCCTCTTTTTTGAAATGATGAAATAAGGACAAATTATTAGCAAGTGGGCTAACTGTAGCTCTAACACATTTTTTTTTTTTCAAACTGGAAGTGCTCTAAAAAGCATTTCAACTTAAACCTGGAGAACAGTCAACTTTTTAAAACATTGTGAATTCTCCTACCTTCTTTTAAAATTTTTTTTCAAAAGAGTGATGTAGGATCTGGCATGTCCGTGTGTTTTAGTAGTAGAGAAGTGGAGTGTTGGTTGTAGGTTTAACAGGACAAGTAAGTGTGGAGATACAGTCTTTGTCAGCTTCTTAATTTGAACAGTGTTGGACTAAAACTTAGCTTTCCCAGAGTAACTGAAGATGATTGCTCTTAATATTTCTTCTTAGTTCCATTTATTGATTTTCCTGGAATAGCAAAACATGAAATTGAAACTCCATTCACTTTTTATTTTTTTGCAAAAGAGAAATTTCTTTGCCTGACACAAAAATCTCCTATTTTTTTTTGTAAAATGCCTATAACTGATATGATATCTCTGAGCAACCTGATCTAGTCAGGGATGTCCCTGCTCCTTGCAGGGGGGTTGGACTAGATGACCTTTGAAGGTCCCTTCCAACTCTAACCATTCTATGATTCTATGATTCTATATCCTGCAGATTTTTGGAATAAACTTTATACTGATGGCTGCAAGAGGATGTAGAACATATCTCATTGAATTAACTTAAGTGATACTTGTAATTCTGCATCCTTTTTTATCAAATGCCATGATCTGCAGGATGAAGAAATTGAAACCTTGCATAAATTGGGAGGATTAACTTATCAAAGTGGTCAATCCTCTGCTTTCCTTTGTCCTTTCCTAAAGTTTTCCCAGTTCTTCTATATTGATAAAAGCCACGTTAATTTACCTTGTTGCTGAAAGAGATGACTAGATCTGTCTTTCATAGATTCAGAAACAAAACAGAATAAACTGTTTTATGCATCAGTGTTTTGAATTATTTTGCAATAGTAGCATCTGCTGTAGTCACGCATATGACTACTTAGAGCAATACAAATCTTGAATTGTTTTTTTTCCACTTAGAATATCACTCAACCACAGGTATTAGGTTGGAAAAATGAAATTGTTAGTGCAACAGTTTTTGTTTATGTTGGTCATAAACAAGCCATGATGAAGCTATATTTTAAAGAATATGGCTCTCGCGAGTTAGTGGGAGAACTAGTCAGAATATAATGTTCCTAAATTCGTAGTGCTATATTGGGATTTGTTTAATCTCTTAGGTTTCCTACATATAATTAGAGATTGGCTAGTAACTACAGTAGGTAGTGTACAGTTGGGTAAGGAGGAGCCAAATGGAATGCATCAAACTTTCTTCTGACTGCTTGGGTAGAAATATGAAGCATTTATTCATTGTCAATCAGGTAACATTTGACCTTTCATTTCATAATGGCTGAACTCACTTCAGTAACCCTAAATTTCAATGGGAACTCATGTACTTTCACAGTAGTTTGTTCTGAAGAGATTAGCTCTTGGCTTTGGGGTTGAACAAAATGAATCCAGTCCTACTTTACATGTGCTAGCTGTGATCTGTTCCTTAACTGCACTGATAAAATGCCTGTGTTTATTCTACTATGTATAAGCCAACAGGCTCTTGGTACAACTTTCAGTCGTTGCAAGCATCTGAGGTTAGTTTCTTACGAACTCCAGGAATTTTTTATTTGCAACCAACTTTCACAATGTCTGTAGGGATCAAAAGCCTAACTAGACATTGATTAATTGATTACATCTACAAAGTCAGCATGACTGATGTAGCAACTTGCAGTTTAACTATCTTTACATTAACCTACTGAAAACCAGATTGAATCCACAGTCTTCTGGAAAATTGTAGAAGTGACAGCATAGCTATGTAAATTACCTACAGCTTCACTAAAAGGTATGTCAGTTAACTGTTATCTTGAATTAACTGTGTTGGTAGGCTTATAATGTGAAAAACATGGTGGCCATGCAGTTTTTCAGTACTAAGTTATCTAAACCTAAGATTAGGGAAGTGTGACACAAGACTGAGTTAAGAATAGATTTTTTTAATGATTGGTCACAGAAAAAAAATAAAAATTGTTTTTCATGGGAATATGTTTTAATGTATATTGTTTTATTATATGTACATTTAGATTTTTTAAATAGTTGTGATGGAGTGAAATCTGTGTGTGTAACTTGAATATGAAATCTTAATGTATCAGAAAAAAAAATGAAACAAAACCCAAAAGAAACATAACTTAAACTCCAAACTGTTGAGAATTATCACTGAATTTATGTGCGTACATACTGTTGCTCAGAACGGTAAGTTAAGTGTAATGCGGGAGTTGACTTACACTCAAAAATCTATCCATTCCCACTGTGGTGACTTAACCTTGACCAACCGCCAACTTCCCATCCAGCTGCTCATTCACCCCCTCATCTTCACCCTCTGTCCTTAGCAGGATGCAGGGGAGAAAATAGGATGAGAAAGCTCTTGGGCTGAGATACAGACTCATCTTGGGGAAAATAAATAATTTATTGCCAAGTAAAATAGTTCCAGGTAGTGAGAAATAAAAAGGCAAGTATTAAAGCAACCCCTTTCCCTCCCGCCTTTAACCAGACTCAACTTCCCTCCTTTGCTCCTCACTCCTTCACCCCTGCCCAGAGATATTGTTTGGGGGAGAGAAGAGTGGGGTTATGGTCAGTCCATAATTTTTCCTCTCTGCCACTTCTTCCTCCTCTCATTTTTCCTGTGCTGTTGTGTGGGATCTTCACAGGCTGCAGGGGAATTTCTGTTCTAGTGCCCTGAGCTGCTTCTCCTCCAGGTAGCCCCTAGGCTTTCCAACAGCCCCTCACTGCCAATACCCGGGCATCAAAAAATGCCAGGGCAAGTAACAATTATTGCCACTTTGCAGAAGAAATTGCAGTTGATTCTAGAGTACAAAAGTAGTACGGTAGTATAAAACTATGAAAAAAGCCCATTTTAATGGATGGATTACAAGCACTCTGCTAGACTACATGTGATACTTATTAAACAGTCTGCAAATAAAACAGATAAAGCCTTTCAGAGTGCAGCTGAGTTTACCTGTCCCCCTTTTCTCCATTGCCACCTTCTAGGAAATAGAGTATGCTACATTTTTTTTTTCTCTCTTATGTTTTAGAGTTGTTAAGTCACCTATAAGGGCTTCATAAAATGGGGAGAAATGGTTTGTCCAGCATATTTTAGGGTTGTTGGAGGGTATGTAATCATGTATCAGTGTAAGTAATGGTCTTGTGTTTTGCTCAAGTTATATATTTTATCATGTTAGTATAACCTTCTATAGTGGTAAACTTGGGATCACTATAAACTGCTGATCATCTAGCAAAGAAACTATATAAATTTATATCATTTAAAGGCTTAGTTATTTTGTAAAGCTTAAACATCTCAACTAAATTTTATTTAATACAGGTTTGCAGAGCCTAATATTAATCTTAAAAATAAGTCATATCTCATTACTTGTGGGGCAAAGACCTTTCTTAGTAACCCAGAAATTGTATGGTGTAGACCTCAGGACAGAAAGTATAACAGCTGCTTCATAAAATCAGAAATATGCCAGTTTTTCAGTAGCTTCACTATACCTCATTTCACATCCATATAACTGTTAACTTCATTTTTAATAAATTAGTGGATAAAGCTTGATACTCTTAGTGGATGTATTGAACAAATTTTCAATGTGTTTCTGTCCCCTTCAGAGCTGAAATAGAAGATTTCCAGTATTGGTAGAAAGCCCTTTATTCTAGTTATCGAAGGACAGTGAACATTTTGGGGGAAGGGCCCACACAACTTTTTGTTGAAGGTGATCTTTTTGAAGAACCTCCGAAGGGCACAAATTATTTGAAGACACCCTAAAAGACATGGACTAATGTGCTAAGAACAGATTAGACAGCCAAAGACGTGATAAAAAGAATAATTAATCACTAGGGTGCCTGTCTGCTGATATACAGATAGAGACATGATTGTTGCCAGCTTGAGTCAAATACGTTATCTCACAGATATGCAGAACTTTCTCTACAAAGTAATGCCACATGGTAAGGACTCTCTACAAAGATGTTTAAATTACAAAAATCGTTGTGCTTAGAGTTTCTTTGACATCCTCAGTCAGTTCTGCTGTGCCTGCATTTGGCAGCTTCATTAATCGTTCAGACGAGGTAGAGGTGATGCATGGATGCCCTACTAGGCCTCAATGCAGCAGCTTTAGGTTTTAAAGACCGTGGAACCCACAATGAATTGCTTTCAAAGTGCACACTGCTGCAGGTGGTCGAGGTGTACAAGTTTCTATTGCGGTAGTGCAGGTAAGGCCATAATTGGTCACTTAGAGGTCCCTGAATTACATGGAAAGTGCTAAAGAAAAGAAAATTTGAATGCACTGCACTGATCTGCAAACATGAAATTTCCTAGGGAGTTCATAATTCAAACAGTGAGTATTGCTTAGGGGTCCACAAATCC
Organism: Ardeotis arabs; assembly: GCA_011801015.1. Classification (NCBI taxonomy): domain Eukaryota; kingdom Metazoa; phylum Chordata; class Aves; order Otidiformes; family Otididae; genus Ardeotis; species Ardeotis arabs. Next base: position 40,754 of record JAAGAY010139757.1, read on the forward strand.
AAAGATTAAAACAACTGCTGTGGTTGGCCCAGGGCCCCAGCCTGAAAGCCACAGTTGTATCTTGCACCCTTTCTTCAAACGGGTGTGAGGTGGGGCTGAAAGGAGGCAGCCTCCAACTGTGCGAGATCAGGAGATGTGTTCCCTTAGTGCCTGATGCTGAGGTTCAGGACTAGATTCTACATCCTGCGGAGCCATGCTGAAGAGATAGATGGGTAGGGGAGGATTGGCAGCAAACAAATTTATATTAGAAAAATGTATTGGATGCACAGTATACATTAAATCTTAACAGCAAGGATTTTAGTCACAGCTGGGTCTTTTCCAGAATCACTGAGCCACTTTGCCAGAAATGTAACTTCTGCATTAACGTTAAAGGCACTGCAAAACTGCAACAGAAGAAATAATTCTCTAAGCAAACAACTTTTGTAATTTTTAGAATTGGTTTTAAGACATTAAGTTCATAGACCACCGCTGAAATTATTGTACTTATTCTTCATAGTACAGTCTTATCAACATGAATCAGATAAATAGATTATGCAGGAGTTACTCATCTTTGATTTCTAGTGCCAGAACATAGACCCCATGCAAACCTCTGTTTGTTACATCTCAATTTGTCATCTTACTTTCTTCCTCGGTATCTTACTGTGTTTGTGTTGTCTTGTAAAGATAATTATGGCTCATAAATCCTTTCAGCAACTGAGAGTTAAATGCCTGTGAAAGCATGTTATTTGTGACTGTGCTTATAAAGTGGAAACTAGTGACAGTGGGGGGAAAAAAAAAAGAAACTAAAATTTATGTGAAAGTGATGATTTTATAGAGGTTAGCATTTTTTCCTGTCTCAGAGGTTTCCATGATAAACTTTTTTTCCACAAGATTCAACCAAGATGGTGCTTTATTTTACCTTTTAGTATATTCTTATTCTGTGGAGCATTTTGTAGTGCCAAATAGCTGTAATACGGAATGCAGTGCTAACTATTTAAGAGTCACCTGAGGGCCAGCAGAAGTCTGGTAAGCAGAGAATCCTTCTGGATTTACGAAATTAGTTTGTGTATAGTTTCATGCTGTTACATCTCTGGAGGGATGTGTAGTGATACCTGTTAGTGTAAAAGATCTCATTTGAAACAGGGGACTGCAGTAGTTAGAGCAACCCTCCCAAGGGAACCCAACTGTCTGCAGAGAAATCATGGCACCCTTTTTCAGGCCAGTTGTGAAAACTATAGTTGCTCTTACCTCTTCAAATACTTGAGAAAAAGTTGTCTCAATATAGCAAGTCTCTAAAATGGGAAAAGATGTCCTAGTCTGGAATTCTTGATTTTGTACTCCACTTCTCAGTACACACAGGATCAGTGTGACTCATGCATCATAGCCCTAATATAGGAGGGAAGATTTTTTTTTTAGTGGAAGGAAAATGTCCAGATCCATAAAATCTTAAATTATATGAGTCGTAGACACTCTGTATTGCATTAAGAAATTGTTATTCTAGCATACATTTGACTTGAGGTTCAGTGGAGATAGTTTTACTTTCCTGGAGAGCAGTGTCTCATTTTTTCCCCCAGTAGCTTTTTCCTTTCACATTTAACCACCTTTAATATTTCATATGTTTTAAAAATTCACAAGTAACATTTGTGGACAGATGTTTTTTCTTTGATTTGAGCACCTATGTCTTAAAAGAAATTTGTGCAAGCACTTGCTGCTAATGCACAGTAAAAGAGAAGGGAGACCCTCCCCACAAATGCACTTCCCAACCTGACTGTGCTACTTTATTTCCCCTGTGTAGGGAGAGTAATTATGGCTTCCTGGTGTGCAAAACTCAACAACACTTTGGCTTTCAGCTTTTTGTATGCTGAAAGTAGAGGTTACTCTACTTGTGAGGTTACTCATAAAACAGGCAGCAGGGATAATCTACCTGTTGTCAAAGAAATTAGGAACACGAGATACCGACTATTTTTGTGTATGCCTTTGAAAAGAACAAATTGAAGAACTACCTTTTGTATGAGGTAAATTATACTTTGAATAAGTTGGGGCATTTTTGCTGAAGAGTTTCGTACCACCTTGACTGTAGAAGTATGCACACTGATTGTTGCATTGTGCGCAGGTTTTGTAGGATCTTATTCTGCTGTTGAAAGTGTAGCGCCTGTCTGGCATTTGCAACTTAATACCTTGCTGTCAGTCAACATACAGGTTTTAAACAAGCCAAGCAGATATGTGTTGTGTATATTAAAAAACAAATTAAGATTCAAATATGTACTTTTTTTTTATCCTTTGATATAAATTAACTTGTCTGTAGTCAGCTTGTAATTGGACATTTATTCTTGTATTAATTTTGCTTTTATCAGAAACATTTTTAGCTGGCAATTTTCTTAGGTAATTTAGATGTTTTAAATATATTGGATTTAATCATAAAACCCTCTTAATGTTTAAACATAAAATATCACCCGGTTGATGAAATGCCACAGTTGAAACTGACTTTAATACCTTGCAAACATTGATGGTGTACAAGAAGCCTGGGAAAAAATGCAAACAGGGATCTGGTCTTTTAAAAGTGAAAATGAGGAACAACCAAATTATTAACCAGTCATAGTACTACTTTGATTTCTAGAGAGAATATCATAGCAAACAATGGAACAACATACTTGTAAGCATTTGGACATGGGTAAGAGCTGTTATGTACTTGTCAAGAGATCTTATTGGAGCGGTCTAATCTATTCACAGGACTGCTGAAGGGCCTTGTACATGGAGCAGCAGCAGTGGTAGATGTCACTGAGTACAGCAAAGCTTTCCGTGTTTCACATGATGCTCTTGATAAGGAAGGTTAGGAAACAATGGTTAGAGAAATAATGATATATAGTTGGACACTGCTTTTCAAACAGTTGGCCATCTCAAGAGTGTTTCGCAGTGGCTACTGTCAAAATGTCCACATTTACAGAGTGGATTTCAGCAAGGATCTCGCCTGTATCTGTGTTTGATGTTTCAGTAATGACCCAAGTGACACAACAGACAACACATTAAGTATCCAGATAATACCATTTAAGGAAGGAGTAGTAGTGTGTTAGAAGACAGTAGTCAAATTCAGAATGATCCTGTCACAAATTGGAGAAAAGGATGAAAAAGGATTTTTGTTGACAGGACGTTTCCTCATCACTAAACTTCTGATTCCACCAGCTTTTCCTTCTGTTAGACCTCTGATGGCAAGCTTCTTGAAGTGTCTCTGTTTCACCTCTGGTTTTTTTTTTGACACAAGTTGTAAAAGAGCAATTTACCTCAAACTGCTATCTTCCTTGCTAGGAATTTTGTCCGAGTTTTTTCCCATTGTCATCTCAGCAAGCCAATTCTTTAATTTTTCATTGAACTACTTTTTTTTTTTTTTTTCCCCTCACTCTTGTTTCTTTCCAAGACAGAAAAACAGTGTAATCCTTTCTGCCACACTCAACATGGAAAATCCCTGGCAAATGGGATGGGATCTGCTGGTAGAAGTGCCCGGATCTTAACTCTTTACAGCTTGTTTTATGTGCCAGATTGACCTGGTCAGCAATTTCATCAAGACTAGTAGTAGCTAAAGTCTATGTGGGGAATGATGTCTAAATTGCTTGTGTCATTAATCAGCTAGCTATGCTGGAAACTGTCAGTGGCTGAATGAATCCTTTGCTGCAAAGTTTTTTTTTTTAACATTTTAAGATGATACACAAATTTTCTTGTAAAACTACTTAACTGGCCTGGTGTTTCTCTTTGGGTTTTGTTTTAAACTTAGAGCACTACATAAGCAGGTGCATGCTGGTGCTTGTGTTTTCTTTCTCATTACTCTCTCCCATCACCAAATTCTCTATTAAATTTGTGCAGGTTGCAGGCAGAGATGAGTGGTCTGCCCAGCTGGTGATCTCAATAATGCAGTGGGCTGCAGTAATTTAGCCCTCGTAAGGTGTTCAGTTTAAGTCTGCAGGAAGAAACTCCTGGGTACTCTAGCATCAAACCCAAGTGAGGCATCAGGGATGGGAAAAGAAGCAGTCCTCTTCTTTCCTCTCTAAGCTCAAGTTCAGACCAGATCACTAGTTTCTCAGTGCTCAATCCCCTCATGTTTTAAATGTAACTTTGCTGTTTTCAGTCTGACTTTTTTTTTGCCAAACTAGTAAATCAACTGTGAAAGGCAGAGTTGCAACTTCATTTAAACTCAGATGCTCTCCTGACCATTTATCGCTTGTTGATTCAAGTCTGTTTGTGGTAGGAAAGGTAACAGATGTTTACTGTCTGATACTGTTTGTCTGCATTAATCACTATTTGTATTAAGGGCAGGTTTTGGGGAATGAGATTTCACTGCCCATCAGGAGACCCATACCGGGAGAAAATCTTTCTAATTTCACCACTGCTACGTGTGTTTGCAGATAAAGCCAAGGGCATAAGAGTTACCTTATGCCCTGGTAGTGATCCAGTGATATCTTTGGCCCTGTCCATTATAAGATGAGCATAGAAAATTAGCAGGTGCATTCATTCAAGATAGCTGTTGTTGTGTGTATCCCGAGCAGAGCTGCTAACTGCGTGAATTTGTCAGAGATCTCAGCTGTTTTCAGAGAACTAATCATTTCTCACTGTCAGGACCACTTCTATCAGATTGGGTGATTAGGAAGGCACCTACATCTGGAAATTGCTGCATATGAATGAGTCACAGTTGCTTTGACAGCATCTTTGGTTGACCTGTGGGGCTCCCAGCATTATCCAGGTCAAGGATGCCTTGGTGCTTGCCTGCCAGTTTGCAAGTGGACCAAGCGAGTGCAGGGATGATGGAATTTTTCTGGAGACTTTTGACGCTAATGTACTGACTGTTTGTGTACAGGGGTGAGATGTGAGAAGGAAACAGCGGAGTTTTTTTCTGTATCATTATTGAGACTGGGTTTATCTAAAATGCTTTCCAAGATACTGTATGGATCATCTCAAATGAATGACTGAAATTGTTCAGTTGTTCATATCCTCTGCTACATACAGTTCATATTCCTTAAAGAACAGAAATTTGCTCTTGAACTGAGTTTTTAACTCACAGAGCACAAAGTTGTAAACTTCTAAAACAAATACAGAAAATTAAAATTGGCCTGATATTGCTGAGGTTTGCTCATTAGGTCTGTTGTGCATGTATTTGACCTAATTCAAGCACATTGAAAATTAGTCAGGAGCCCAAAATTCATAATTAATTTGCCTGTTTTATAAGTTTAGTATGGATTCTTTCTACACGTAATGCTTATCATACTTTCCAGTCCCTTGGATTTATTTGCACAAAGGAATTCACAAGTAGAATAAGATGTCTCAGGTAGTTCCTTTGTTGCATGGGTTGAAAGCATAGGTGTTTGCCGTACATAAACATGGCTTTTGCTGTGGGAATTTCTTTTGACTGACAAAAGCTAGTAAATTTGAGGCTTCGTTTCATTTGAAAGCCTTTTGTATTAGTATTCATTCTAATTACAGAAATTTTAAGGCCTTTCAGCAAATGTGTTCTATAATTGGTTTGTGCTTGAAAATAATTAATTTTTTTTCTTTTCTGTGCTGTGCACTTCCACAAGTATGAGAACTAGATGTAAATTTGTGGTATTGACCACATTTGACATGCATTTTCTTTATGTAAACGTGATTTATTATTGCTGCTGTTATTTCTTCTGAATGAAGTAAGGCAAAGTATCTGACTTTCAAATTTACTCTGCTGAGAAAATTCAGTATCATTTATGTAAATTTTTTTTTAGATTAATGTAGTCTTATTTTGTGTGTGTGTGGTTTAGTCTAATTTTCTCAAATTCCCCTTCTCTTCTACATTCTCTAGTCTAGAGGTTAGAAAATGTCAGAAATATTCACTTTTTTGATCTGTTGAGTTTGCTATTATTTCTAGGTACATTTCAGCTTTAATGAAATTTGGAAGCTCAGAAAAGATACAGACTCTGTAAGCAATGATAATTCTTCCAAAAGAGGCTACTTGGTGCTCTTAAATATCATCATGGATGTGGCATGCTTATTATTCTATCCTAGCTGAAAGAGAAATAGCTCAATTTTTCTGAGATTTGTTCTTTTTAAAGGAAAAATTTAGGTTTCTTCTGTTTAATATCTGACTTGGTTACAAGTATTTAATTTACTCTTAGTGTGTTTCTAACTTTGCAGTCGACTCTCCAAGCCAGTCTGAGAAGTACTTTTTGAACAGGTGCACTTACAGAAGAAATCTTAGGAGAGAGTTTAAAAACATTTTGTACTTGGAATATTCAGAAACGCAGGAAAAAAAAAAAAAAAGAGAAAGAATATGAAAACACCTGTCTCTCAGTGAGAAGTTTTACCTAAGCTTATAAAACCTTGTGAAGAACAATGAGATGAAGAAATGTAAAGTACAACCTGAGGGGTTAGAAAGCAGAAGCCAAGTAAAAAGTGCTCAGTGTTCTTATTTTAAAGTGTACATATATTTTACAAAAAAAAAACCAATGTAACCACACAGAGTGTTTTTTAGGGGAGGTTTTCCCCCCCTCCCCTCCCCACTATTCATGGAATGTTCCATGAAAATTGAGCCTTTAACTGGAGGTAGCTTCTGACAGGTCAGATGCATACAAATATGTATGCAGGCAAATGCATACAAATATGTATATTATAACTAATTTGAAGAAATTTAACTGGTGACTATAGAAACTAAACATAGAAAAACATGGGACATAAATTTTGAGCCTTAATAGATCAAGGCTTAATCTAGTGTTGGCTAGGAAAGGCTGGAGGACTGTGAAATTAAATTAGTTGACCTGTTAAAACTTAACAGACTATTATTCTGTGGGAAGACTGACCAAATTCATTAAAAACTACCTTTAAAGATGCTGTTTAAATGAAGCTTGCATCAGAGAGGAAAATCAGACAGCTGGTCCTTAAATATGTCTGGTAGAACTGGGTCTCTTCCTTTTAACTAAAAAAAAAAAAAATAAAAGAAAGGAGGGAGAGAGTTTAACTTGAACTAGTTAATTCAGTTTAACAGAAGGTAAAACCTTAGTGAAGACATTGTAAAGAGTAGTTGTTATATGACAAAAGAGGCTGAGAAAGGCTGTACGACCACCTGTAAAGTTTGACCTCCCATATTAAATGTGATAATGACAAATTGTATTGACTACAGTAGAGCTTCACTCCAGGTTAATTCAAGTTAACTAAGACAAGTTAAGTTCCTCCTCCACCCTCCCAGAGTAAGGGTAAGTGCTTGATTTATAAAAATAAGAAATGTTAGGAATCACTTGGGCTACATTGAACAATTGGCAATACTAAGGATTTTAAAATCTTAAAGAAAATACTGCCTTTAAAGCAATACAAGAAGACAGTGCCAAAAAAGCTTCAGAATAACCACTGTGCTTACTAGGAAAAGGACTCAAACTGGTTGAGCTGGGAATTAAGTCATGTTCGCTTTCCTACTTGCTATCAAGTGTTCTCTTACTGCACTTGATGCCTTATTGTTTCATTTAAGTTTTTGGGTAAATAGTTTGTAATGGACTAATTGGTCGAAATAGGCCCTTTTTTTTTGACAAAAGTTCATAGAATAGTTAGGGTTGGAAGGGACCTTCAAAGGTCATCTAGTCCAACCCCCCTGCAAGGAGCAGGGACATCTCCAACCAGATCAGGTTGCTCAGAGCCCCATCCAACCTGGCCTTGAATGTTTCCAGGGATGGGGCATCCACCACCTCTCTGGGCAACCCGTTCCAGTGTTCCACCACCCTCAGTGTAAAAAATTTTTTCCTGATGTCTAATCTGAATCTATCTTCTTCTGTTTTAAAACCATTACCCCTCATTCTATCACAACAGACAATGCTAAAGAGTTTCTCCCCGTCTTTCCTGTAGGCTCCCTTCAGGTACTGGAAGACCACTATAAGGTCTCCCCGGAGCCTCCTCTTCTCCAGCCTGAACAGCCCCAACTCTCTCAGCCTGTCCTCATAGGAGAGGTGCTCCAGCCCTCTGATCATCTTTGTGGCCCTCCTCTGGACTAGCTCCAACTGGTCCATGCCCTTCTTATGTTGGGGGCTCCAGAGATGGACGCAGTACTCCAGGTGGGGTCTCACCAGAGCAGAGTAGAGAGGCAGAATCACCTCCTTTGACCTCCTGGCCACACTCCTCTTGATGCGGCCCAGGATGTGGTTGGCTTTCTGGGCTGCAGGCGCACATTGCCTGCTCATGTTGAGCTTCTCATCCTCCAACACCCCCAACTCCTCCTCAGGGCTACTTTTGATCCATTTTCCACTCAGCCTGTATTTGTGAGATATCTCACTTTAATTTAATATGGGGGGTTAGCATTGTGAACAAAGCCTCTTTCCTGATGGGGATGTACTATGGTTCCAGTGTCTGCAAAAGTATTTTGTTTCCTCTCAGGAAATATTCTTTTCTAGAAACAATGTGGGTAGAGGAAAACTGACCTTCAGTAAATCTATAATGTATTCATTCCGTTTCCTAAGAATGTCTGTATTTCTGCTTTTTAAATGCAAATGCTACATTGAATGGGCAGCATGTTCTAACTGTTCTCAGAAGTTTAGCATGAGTTTTCTGAATTTCTGCGGAGTACCTAAAACCAGTTTTTACAGATCTGGTGTTTGGAGAAAACAGAGGAATAAAGCTGAAAATTATTTCTTATCTGAGTAATTTTGTTTTAAGACAAATTAACAAAGTGCAAAGACAAACTGTGTACAATTGTCAGTGTCCCATGTGTTGGCCATTTTTTAATTAATGGAGGAGGCCCACAAATACAGATGTCTTTGCATAGCTTTCCTATCCTAGAGAAAAGCAATACTTGGGATTAGCAAATTCACACATTACAAGCAGAGAGTAAAATGCCAGATTAACTTGGATGGGGATATTTTCTTGCTTATTTTTGCACTTCTGATTGCTTTCTGAGTTCTGATGCAATTCATTTTTGGCCTACTTCTTTCACTCAATTAAAACCAATACATTGTGTTTGTAACTAAGCAATTCTACTACTTTCCGTTTTTAAAGTATTCTTCTGTCACCAAGTATTCAAGAGCGGAGACTACTTGAATGTGGTGTTGAGTGCCACTTAACTTTTTTTTTTTTTCTTGAGAAGTATATAAGATGCATAATCATACTGGAGAAATATCGAAACACCCCTGATAAACTCGTAATGATAAAGGAATTGTATGACTTTTCCTGGAAATCTTGTATAGGCTGTTAACTTTCATGAGACCCAAAAGGAAAACCAGATGAAAATAAAATGTGAATAAAAATACTTTTCTTTAAGTTACAGTGGGCTTAATATGGTCCTAAATATGTTTTTTCTGCTGTTGTGATTGAGGTCTCCTGTTTTCATCAGAGTAGAAATGAGTTCTGTTTGTTATATTATCTTTCACTTTTTATGATTGTGTTGATGTAAAATATGTTTAACAGACATTTTGCCTAATATGGACCCTTTTCAAGTTTCCAAGTGTTTGCTAGCTGTATTATGTTGAAATGCAGCATACTAACCAAAGCTTTCCCAAAAGATGCCTGATCTTAGTTCAGAAAGTCTCCCTGGAAAATATATAAGCATTCAAGATATCTCCTGATTGACAAGTCTGACTCTTGCCCTGTGGTCTCATGTTCAAGGTCCCTTGGCATCATTTGATGCTTTCTCTCATAGAGACAGTTTGGCCACAACTCAGCAGATCGAGTAACTGTAAAACTCAGGGAAAAAAATATTACACTTGTCTACTTTAAATTGCTGTTGTTAATCTGCTTTCACTGTAAATTTGCACAAGACTTTGCCCTAACTGTCCCTGTCTTTCTTGGTAAGATAGCGCGGAGGCAGGGAATGTAGGCTAAAATACATCAGAGTTCAGTATGGCCAGTGGATTACTTGCTCTTTACTGTAATCCCTTTTATCCGCTGAGAAAGATATAAAGAAGCTACAGAAAAACATCTGTAGTATACACACTAGGAAAGGTCTTATGTCTGGGGAAGGGCAGAAGTCTGAGGATAAATAAGTCTTTTAAGCTGTGATTGCAGCTGTCTTAAGTTTCAAAGTAGGCAGTTCCTTAGAAGAATAGATAAGCTTTAATGATGCCCTAACAAGCTAATAGACACACACTGGCCTATGACTAGGAAACAAGCCACAACAGTATCTGTCAGACATTTTGCTTGGTGTCAAATGTTGAAATTTATTTTGGTGACAGATTTGTGGTGTCTCTGTAGTACCCCACATATTAGTGATAATGTCCCAACTGGAAAACTGTTACAGACACATGTACGAGAGTAATATACCCTCCAGTGTCTTTAACATAAAATATATGGTGGTACACATGGAAGATGCTGGGTCTCATTCTTGTGAAAGGAAACACTACATTTGGAGATGCTTTATTCTGAAAATAGAGAGACAAAAAGATCTTTTAATTGTTTGGGACATTGGTTACAATACCGTGTTTACCACTGAAGGCTAAAAAGACATGGATGTACTGCCTGAATCATCATTAAACACAATGTTATGGAGTGGGAAATGATATGTAGTCTAGAAACTGAGAGCAAGCAGCTACATATGATAACTACTTAAGAAATAAGAGCAATGATGCCTTAACCCATTATTTCTTGTAGCGCAGTAATCAGAAGTTGTGAAGAGTGTCATTATCTTCATTATATCCACTGATTTGATTGATTCCCAAGGTCTGCAGAAAAGACTGCTAAAAATGTAAAACATTGACTAGACAAGCATCATTGGGTGTTATGAATGACAATAAAACTAAAAGTTAACAGGGCAGTAGGGATGCAAAGAAATAACTACGTACAGGCTGTGGGGGAGACTGGGAAATAAGCAGCTGGAGAAACTAGTAAAAGTTACTTGCTCTAGGAAGCCCAACGTTGTCTTGTTGCTCACCTCCAGAGCAGCAGCTTTGTCATTTGTCTGCACTGATATCCTTTTCCTTTGGGGTACCTTTAAAACTTGGCTTGTTACTCTCCTTTGAAACTGTGTGGTGTTGAATATCAAAGGGAATAACCTCTTGCTGCATTGATCCCTGATCACCCTATCGCATTCCCAATCTTTTCCAAGTTCTCTGGTCCTTTGATGAGGGATGGAAATCCTCTATTTTATGGTCTGCAATGGGTCACACTACTTGTGTAGTTCTGTTTGAAAAGCACAGTCAAAATAATAGTGAGTTGGATCATAAGGAAAACCCTTCCTTGACCAGTACGTGAGAACTTCATACAAGGTCAGCAAAGTTGTTCTCACGTTGCAGCGTAAGTTTAGTAAGAGTTTTGTTCAAAGACAAATAAAACACCTTGCTCTGAGGCTTGCAGAGGTCTCTAAGCAGAACGAGTCTGTATGAGTGTGTTTTGGTAGAGTTCTGCTGAAATCAACTGACAAGGATAAAAAAAAACCCAAACAAACAAACAAAAACCACCCAAGAAAACAAAAAGCCCAACTTGACTTGAAATCCTCTTCAAATTTCTGATCTTTCGGTCACATTATGTAGTCACTGGGTACCTGTATACTGCTGAGAAGTACTTGGAAAAGAAGGCTGCGTAGCTGAGGTTTCAAGTAGTGTGGAAGGAGATTGGTATTCATCATTGCATGTTTCACAGTTTACCAGGGGAAAAAGGAAAGTTCTTAAGATTCTGGCCTTTAACCATTTACCATGGTCGGGTGAAAAAATATACGGCAATGCAGAAGTTTCATTTTGTAACAGAAAACTTTCTAGGGTTTGAGTGTGTTTGAAGATGAAGTAGTGTTCTGTGTAACCTGAACTATGTGGCCTTTGTTTTTCAACTGTATTCATGGATGACAGAGGCAGCTTTTCAGTTCCAAAAGAATACTATTGTCTATTCTTAGGGAATAGTATTAGTTATTGTAGTAAATATATGCTTAAATGCCAACCTCAGAATGGGGCCTTAAATTAACAAAATTATGAGGCTTTTTCATATTCAAGCTGCCTAAATACTTGTGGAGCCTCCCTCATGAATCCACACTGCTTGTTTCTCTAGGCAAAGGAGTGCTGATTTGAAAAAATGAAACCCTAACTTCAGAGTATATGCAAACCTTACATCTTTTCTTGGCAAGAGTATGAGTTAGCATACAGAATGCTTGAATGACTGCATAAACCTGAAAATTGGAAGATTAATCTTAAAGCTGGAGGGGAGAGATTTGGAGGTCAAAAGTGAAACAATACCATATGATTCAATTCATCATTATGTAGTACAAAAAGTGGCCTAATAACAGAGTGAATAGTATGAATACTGTTGTAATTCTTGTTGATTTTGTTGTTTCTTCTGAAGAAAAATTGGCTATTGTTTACATATATGTTATGAGAACTTCAATACTATTCTCTAAATTAATTTTCAATGTCTTAGTGTATCTATAAATTTGCAGTAAGTTGTTTTTTTCTTTCTTTGGTTTGATGTCATGATATTACTGAAGCATGCCTAACTTGGAGAGAGAGTTAGCCTAATTGTTGCATTTCCTTGACTTCATTTGTTTTGAGTTTTTGGAAGGTGATTTTTCTTTCAATTTTGTAGCTCCTTGTAGGAGATCAATGTACTGTCTATAAATGTAAAACAACATATAATGTTGAATGTGTAAATGTTAGGTCTGACTTTTTCTCAGGTACTTAGCTTCTGTAATAACTGCTGTAGCTGATGAGTTTTGAAACCTCAGTAGTTTGGATTTTGAAGCCGATTTTCCGTGTGTGTCCACTTTACATATTAAAGCCTATAAATACTGTCAGAAAACTGAGTATAAGAGCTAGTATGTCCTGGCTCCAGTAGTCTACACAAACTCTACAAGCTGTTTGGAGTACAAGTACACTAAAGTAGAATTGTAGTTTGGTTTTGCTAGTAGCTGAGTCAGTATTTGACATTTCTATATGTCTTTATGCATAAATAAAGTGTTCTTCATTCATCAAATGTTAGCATTCTTGATGAGGAGACACTGTAGAGATATAAACACTCATTTTCTAAAATGCAATTGTTAATTACTCAGACATGTCTACTGGAGAAATGTTCCTTTATCAGAAGACAATGTGTTGCTGGTGGTGAGTTTTCTAGTGAGTCAAGGTTTTGTGGAAAACTAAGAATTTATGGAAAGTAAGATCCTAAATATCAAATGTTCTGGCTTTCCTGCACCTCTGAAAGACTTACAGATTTCAGTGTCCAAGACTGCTGGTTTGTGAGCCCCAGGTTCAGGGCTGCATCGGGGCTCAGAAGCCTCCAGGATTACATGTCCTGCCTGCTTGGGTTCCCCTTTGTACATAAGTTTTCCTGGTTGTTTCCAGACACTGTATTGTGGAAGTTGGAATTAGATCCAGCATTAGCTTGATAACAATGATGATCCATCCCATGAAATAAAAGGATAAATAAATATCTTTGGACACAGAGCTGGAGCGGGTATGGCCCTGAGCAGCCTAATCTAATGTTGTGGTAGACTCTTCTTTGAGCAGGAGGCTGGATTAGATGTTCTCTGGAGATCCCTTCAACCCAATTTATTCTCTAATCCTATGATACTCTCTTGGATCTAAATTTGCACCAGGAAGCATGAGAGATCTAGCATCCCATATTGAAGCTAGAGATGTTAACTTGTACTCCTCAGTAGGGATATGTGCCGGAGAGCCTACATCTACAGCTTTGGTATCTTGGAGCTCATAACTGGGGCTGGGGTCTTAGTCATGGCAATGTGGCTTAGTGTTACGTTGTCTGCCTTTGTTGAGGTAGACTCCCTGTGTTTCCTTGCACAATTGCAACAGTTGGCATAATTCTGTATTTTGAAGCAACTAACCAGAACAACTTTCTTTTCGGAATTAGAAAATTTCCACTGATATAATTTTTCTTTTAAAAAAAAATCTATTGGAAATAGAACTAAAACTTCTTCTTCAAATAGTTGCATTTCTTATCAAACTTATTTCAATCCTGACAAAAGTTGGTGAATCAGTGATTGTGTAAAGTATCTCATATCTTACAAAGCCAGTCAGTCATCTACTGAAAGATCTACACTAGTTTTTCTCTGTACTTTTACTAGTCTTTTACTATTATTTTGGTAAGGATTACATAGGTTAGCCAAAGACCTTAATCTTGTAATAACTTTATTTTTGAGTACTCTTGTTGTCTGAGGACTTTCCATAAACAACTTGCGTGGGGTTTTTTGGTTTTTGTTTTTCCATGAAGAAATTAGTTACTATGTAGATAATCCTGTTTTTTCTGTTCTGTGAAGTTGAGTTTTGTTAGTATTCCAACTTTGAAAATGTAAACTTTAAAGCTGGAATATTTGTAAAGTGTAAACTCAGGATTATTTATGCTAGACAATACTAGAAAGGTATGTATCTTCCATAACGTCAGGTTACAGTAACCCGATTACTTTAACCGTGCCACTGCTAACTATCAGGTTCCTATAACCTGATGTTATGATAGAAAAAACATTTTTTGGGGGAACAAAAAAAAAAAAAGAAAACCAAACCCTTGGAAAAATGTTTGTACTTAAAAAACTATTAGTAGCCAAGCATATGCTGTGAAGATCAGTGTCAATGTTTGAAACCTGTTTTTTAATTTTCTCTTTGGAATGTTACTTAGAATTCATTTTGATAAGGGATGGGAGACAGAGCTTTGCCATTGCTATGAGCGCTTAACTAACTACAAATTAATGTTAGAATGTCTCTCAAAATGCAACTGAAGCTGTGCAAGACAAATGCAGCTAAGTATAACTAATTCCTCCTTGATATTTTATTACTATTGTTTCCCTTTCTTATTATCCTTACTTTAGTCTTAAAAACAATACAGAGATTAGCTAAAACAATTGAAAGTGGATGCAGTGCTGTGTACGGCTGTACTTCTCTGCTTGCCAGGTCCCTTTCCCTTGTTGAGGTTTTAGTTTCCAATCCCAGTAAGCAGTTACAGACTGAGTAATTGTAGCTTCTCACTGGCGCATTTCTTTTCACATTTGTTTCCTGCAATAAAACAACTTTAATTCCATTCATTTATTCAATCTGACAGGTGAGTAATGTCTTCAGTACAGTATGAAACTGGGTAAAACATCTTTTTTTTTTTTTCTGAAAGCCTTGCAATCTAGGTAATTTTATTTATTTCAGTATAATAAACATCTAATCCGTGGTGAAACACTGCCTGGAGCCTCTTTTTATTTGCAGGATTGGAAGACATCTTTTTCATACAGTTGCCATGTGTCTCAGATAGAACCTTGCAAGTCTTGAAAAAGACTGTGAGCCAGAAACAATAGCAAAATCAATTTTGCAAGATATCCTTCCCTTTTGGAAAGGGTGCCACTTATCTGGGTTCCTTATTTGAATTGTCACATGTAAGTAAACCCTAGGTTTGAGTTTTTAAGTTGACCATCAAAAGAAATTAATCAAAAAACAAATTATAAGAGATCAAGGTAACTGGCAAATTGAAAGTCTTTTAAGTTAAATATCCAATACTGGCAATTTAGGAAATGTTGATGCTGACATAATTGTGTCTTTTCAAGGATAAATGCTAAGAGTTATACCATTCCTTATCTTTTTCAGAGCTGACTGACACATGACCTTAAAATTACCTGTCTTTTACAAAAGCTTTCAAATGAATCATGTTGGAATGAGTAGGAACAAATCTACTTTCTAAAGCATTTGGAATTGCTGTGTTGTTTTTGTTTCCATAATGACTCAGATTCACAAGAAAAGATCACGCAGGCCTTGCTTACCTAACTGATTAAACAAAACCAGCCATCATCCCTTTACTCAGACTCCTCAGTCAGTCATTGGGCATCAACAACCTATTTTAGTCCATTTGGAGTGAAGACCTGAGACCTAGTCTGCCAATCCTCAAAAAATCAAGTTTCCCCAGCCTGGATTATGCTTTATTAACTCTTTCAGTGAGATGGGCTGGCTGTCAGCTGCCAAATCTGTTGGCAGTCAGATCACATAGGCTTCTGCTTGGTGATTGTCCTCCAAACCATGACAGAATAGGGCAGCCACCGATCTGGATGGCTTCCTCTGCTGACACTAGAAAGATGAAACCCTTTTTGACCTAAGTCAGTCCAGTTTCCCAGGAAAGCTCCCTCCCTCTAACCGTAGTGGGCAGTTATTCTATAACACATTTTCCATCTCCTCTTAATACCTGTGGCAGGTTGGTGGGTGAGTGTTTCATGAAGGAACTGGGTGGTCTGCAGGTAGGTTGTGTATTATAGACTCACCTCCTTGCTGAATCACCTTTTACTAAAGCTTCCAGATAGAAAAATAGAGACTAAGAGCATCTCTGTACAGATGTATACTGCCTCTTCTGCTTCTCTTACCTGGGTGAGCAAAATCTCCCACCTGGCCACCAGGTGGGGGCATTGCTAAGATATTGATTAATTGGCAAACGCATCTCATATCAGTGAGCCATTTGCATGTAAAAACCACCTCCTCTCTCTTGTATTCCACATTTTTTTTTTGAAACATTGCACATACTGTGACAGATGAACTGCCTAATCATCCATTGATTTGGTAGAACAGGAAAATACCCTTAAGAAAACATCCAGTAACTTGGTAAGATTTCAAAGGATTGCTGCAAGAGTATAAAGGCAGATCTATTTATTTATTTATTTATTTATTTAGCTTTCTGGATGTTGTTTCTTGGTTTTGGTTCCTACTTCCCACTGTTGAACATAAAAGGCTGGATAGATGCTTTTTCGCTTATCAGTTTTATCATTAGTTTACCAAACGGTGTTTTGGCAAGCATTATAAAAGCCTGCTTTTTATTTTATATGAAAATACAGTGTAGGTTACGTTCTTCATTTGATAGCCATCATCAGTTTTCATGATAGGTTAAATTATCAAGTTATGTTTAATGAAGAAAAAGCATTTGATTCTGTTTTGATTTTGTTCTTAATCCTCTAAGGCAACTGAACATCTAGGAAAATTCTCCACAAGCTTAAAAAAAAAGGATAAAAAAAAATCAATGAGGTTTCCAGTTATGTATATTTAAAAGTTGGTTAAAATATATTATCAGGAGTCATTTTTTGCCATTTATAAACTGGATAAAAATATATAAACTTGTAAAATCTATGGTACCTCATTAATGTAAATGCACATACTGTTCTACTAGTTTGAAAATTTCAAAATGTAACTTTGAAGTTCCATAAATTATGGATTTCTACATTAAATGGATGATTACTTAGAGTGTTTTTTTAAAGAATATTTTTATCTTCTTGAGCAAGTCCTTTCTTAGAAAATAGCCTATACATGAAGATACGTAACTGCATGCTTATAAATAAAAGGTAGATTAAATCATTTTTCTTAGTGAAAAAAAAAAGTATGAATAAAAGGAAAAAAGAGCTCATTTAAAGAACTGTGATGTTACTTAGGTAGAAGTTGAGCAATTTTTAGGCTACCATTAATTCATACCATGTCTGTAATCTTTATCATGAGAGATAAGATAGAAAATGTCCTGTGGTTTGTCGACCTGATAAAGCAAACAGATTTGATGAGAAGCAGCAGAAGGAAAATAGATAACATCTGCTTTATGTGTCCCTTTGTAGCACTTCTATAAGATAAAAAGAGTGCCAAAAAGCCTTTAGAATTGCTACTTTTTAGCTTTTTTTAAAAAAGCATCATGTTCCCTTTTCTGCACTTCTTCAGGCAAAACATGAGATTATTATAGCAGTAATATTACCCAGATCTTAGGTGGATACGAAGTTCTTGCATATCACCTACCCATCTTAGTGATTTTCAAAAGAGATAGATGACATTATCCTTATTTCGCAGATGAGAAACCTGGAGCAAAGGTGGATCTATTTGCTAAAGTTCATTTTTGAAGGCTAGAGATAGGTCCTTCAGTTTATTTGAAAGTAAACTTATATTCCCTGTACTAAGCTACCTTCCCTTTTGGAGGAAAAGGATGTAATAAAACGTAGTAAAAAGCATATTTTACTGGGCAAAGGGGGGATGCACAAGTATGCAAAATAACTTTTCTACATGGAGATGCATAGTTTTCATTTTAAAACTTTCATTTCTTAAGAAACAAGTGGGAAATTGAAGGCATAGCTCTTTATCAATTTATCTTCCTACAGTTTATCTTCCCAGTCCAAACAGCACTGTTCAGAGTATATGAATTCACCCAGTTTAGTCAAGCTGCCTTTTCATAATTTGCTTCTGCTCCCTCCTCAAGCAGATTGTCTTTTGCTTTTGAATTTCTGTTCTCCTTTTAAATTTTAGCTAATTCTCCCTTTGTTTTTAATAAAAAACCTCTGACACAGACAGCATGTGTATGCGTGTGTGTGTGTATAGAAAGATAATAAATATATATGTTCTGTGTATATTCTCTATGAAGGTGATTGGGTTGCTATCTATATATCTAATCCTGTTGTCACAAGTATTTTTGTCATCATATAAGACAGAAAACTTTTATATGGTTTATCTTTTGGCCCATATATATGAACTTGTGAAATGTCTTGTGAAATATGTTAAATCAAAATCCTCAAAAAATATTTCCTCAGTAACCTTTCTGTATCTGACAACGTATTTTAAACAAGTGGGTAAGGGACATTAAGCAAGGAGATATACAGAGCACATAATGCAAATAGTTATGCTGAGCTCTGTATCACAAAGTTATTAAGATGCAAATTTGTATTTGTTCCTATTTCTACTTGTATATCTTATTTCTGAATTGCCTTTTCTGTGCTTTTCGCTTGATCTTACGGGAGGAATGATAAAAATCCTTAACGCATAAGACAAAGGTTGCTGGTGTGACCTGCAACCCATGCATATGGTCTGTAACCTTGCTTATTTTAATGTCAGATCCTGAGATAACATTAAGGCAGCGAAGGGGGTGGGAGACATACCTAAAAGAAATTCCAGATAAGAAAGAAGCCTAAGTGTAAGCAGTCATGCCTTTCAAGCCAGAACATTTGCATGTTCTGGGGCTATTCATTGTTTCAGGGGTGGTGTCGCTCATGTCCAGCTGACTTGACATTTTTCCTGCCATCTACAACATCCAGCAGTCCCAAATCTCTACCTCCTGACACTTGACTTCTTTGTTTCCTGAACTGCAGATTTCTGCAACTGTTCACTTGGTTTTAAAGACACTTAAAAAAAAAAAAATCTCTCTTCCCTCTCTTGGTTTCCTCTGATAGCTAAACATAGCGCAGCATCGGCTTGTCCTCTACTGCTGGCTTTTCTGGAGAGAGCAGCAGTGCTCATCCTTGTCCTCTGACTCACTCTGGTTTACTGCACGGGTGCTTCCCTTACCTGCTATGCTGGTGGGAGACTGGATCATAAGGGAAAATACAGGTCTGGAGAATACAAATGGCAGTGGTAAATCTAAAATGGGATTCCAGTAGGATGAAGTACCATGTGCTTCCAAGTATTTCTGCCATTTTGGCTGGCAAAGGCATCCAACTGTACAAATTACAAATTTGTACAAATTACATGTAGGAAAGTAAACTTGTAAAAACAGTCATGGTCTTGCTAAAATTCTGAACTTTGTGTCTACACTTTTGTATCTCTTGCCAGGCATCAGTAGTAGAGTGAAAGGTAATTTTTAGCTGGTAGTGCCATTTACTCATTCAGAATGTGTGCAAGCCATTATTCCTTGGACAGAGAGAAAATGCTGTGGGCAACACTTTGCACTGCCAGCTCCTTCATCCCAGTTGCAAATAAGAGTTTCAGAGAGACTTAGAATTTTTTTTTTTCTCCTCATCTAAGAGATCCTTTGCCTCTGAATTTTAAAAGTGTATTTATTCTCTCCCTGTTTTTTTTCTAGATATCCCTCCTCTGGCATTCACATGTTAATTTTTTTTCCCCTCTCTTCTGCAAAATATTTGTGACCAGTCTGTGCAGCAGAAATTATCTTGAGAAACTTCGTTTCAAGAGCAGTATAGCTTGACTTTCCATGCATTTGTGTCTTGTGGATAGGTTCTCTGTTGTCTGAGAAGGCATTTTCTGACAGAAATATTTTTTTTTGTGATTTTCGATAAATATTTCTGGTACCATGGAAAAGCTGAGCTTGTGCTGTAGTATGTGAAGTCACTTTCTACTGCTTAGGTACCTGTTTTGTGAAAGAGCTGTAGAAATATAATGGTTTATTACTCCTAAGTGTTATTTGGCCAGTTTCAATGCAATTTAGCAATAAGGTTAGAAACACAGAGGCAGCCTGACTGCCTAGGCATTAGTTTCTAAGAGGTCAGGCTAAAAAGCTTTGACTTGTCTTAATTCTCTGTTGCAGCTGGCTCTGGCAGTTCATAAAGTCTGGAGCAGTCATGGAGGAGAAGGTTTTTTGCTCCTCACTTCCTGCTCGTGTAACCTCCATGTCGTGGGCAGCTCCTGAATCCTCTTCCATTCCTTTGAATGGGTTTTAAACCTCAGGGTTTAGCAGGTTGCTCTAACGATCTCCAGGACAGAGCTGAAGGACAACTGAATAAACGAGCTGTTGCTCAGATCCTGAGGACCCCCTTGCAAACCACCTAAATGAAGCTTCAGTACGCAATAATGCTGCAGGAGCACATTTAATTAGCACACAAATTAAACTCAACAAATGAAGTTTAAACTAAAACCAAAGTGACCAGGAGCTTAAGAAACCGGGGGAGGCACAGCACCTCAGTGCCTGAGTCATTTAATAGTTTAAGACCGTGCCTAAGAAATAGCGAGTGGTAATGCTGTTCTGCTGGTGTGAACATCCCAGGCATTCATTGCAGGCAAAGTGCAGCCAGGTTATTTCTGGATAGAGAGTGTGACAAGATGAAGGAAGATGTAATGAAGGGATGGATGAATGTGGTGGCAGGGGGATTGGGGAAAAAATGGTTCAATTTTTCTTTATCATTTATGATAAAGTTTTATTTTAAAAGTAAATCTAAAACTAGCTGAGTGTATGTCTGAATTGTTATGCTCAGACCCGGGAAGTCATTTTTTCAGACCTGTCAGGCAGATGCACAGACATGATACTAGAACTTTTCAGAGCAGAGAAACAGGAAAAATAATAACTTTCTTTCTTTTCCCCACGGATGTTTCAAATGTCCAGAATAAGTATTTATGACACATGCAACCTTGCCTGAAATCAAAGGCTCATTAGAGCTGCAGATGAAATCCACTAATTAAATCGTTAGTTGTATGTTTATTTTTAACATTCTTTTTGTGTCAATGTCCACAAACCAACTTGGTTAAGGTCCCTACATTGCCAGTGCTGAGGAGATCTATAAAAGCCATCTTTCCTACAAAGAGCTGTACTATAAAACTTGTTTGCTGTTTAAGAGATGTTTTTTTCATCATACAAACTAAAGGGTCAACTAACACTGGATGATGCTGGTATTGGTTTTCTTGTCTGTACTCTTCTCTCTGGAAAAGCTTTTCTCTTCTCTTTCTGTTGCTAAGAGAAAAAGCCCTGTTGCCAGGGAAAAAGTGTCCAATACATACTGATGTGTCCTCTGTCAGATGTCAAAAGCATCCCTTCTAAATATTTTCACGTGCATACTGGGAGGATTCTTACACATGAGAGAAAGGAAAGGTGGAATTGGCCAGCCTTGATTAATGATGTTCAAAGCCACCCCCAAATCATTCACGTTTTATCCAGCAGTTCCAATTCCAGCTCTTTGTTTTACTTTTTTTTTTAATTTTTCCTACATAGCCCAAAAAAAGGGTAAAATGCCAGGCTTAAAACTTTTTTTTTTTACTGTACTCATTTAGAAGTTAAGTTTGTTCTTCCATTTTAAAATCAGTCTGATGCTAGTGTTACATGGTCAGGAAATGCAGAAAACCTTCAGAAAAAAATGGAGCAGCCCAGAGTCTGGCTGAGCCAGGTGAGGCTGCAGTTTGTTACTTATAAATCTGTTCTTAAAACTGTGAGCATGCATTCTTCTGCTGAGGGCTACCATGGTTGCTGTGGCACGCACCGGGAGCAGCAGGCAGAGGCGTTCAGTACTGCAGATGAAGAATCTGAAGTGAAATAGATAAGTGTTATGACAGCATTATCACACTGTTAGCATAAAAGTATACATTTGGTAGACTTTGCTATGTTGGGACTTTGCCCTAGTGTAAGTGGGTTATTGCCCTTATTAGCATTTCTGTTGTCTTAGAACAAAGCAGAAACAAAAAGAATAGATTCAGAAATAATGACACACAGCTGTGTGTTCGTACGTGCTCTGCAAAGTCCCTGGATTGGGTCCTTATATGGGAGAGCTGCATCCAGTGACTGCTATGTAAGGAATGCTTTGGCTCTGGTCATCTACAGATCGTCACAAACAGAAGAGAGAAAATGATTGTGTTTCTCTCAAGCTGTTTAACAGCCAGCCTAAGCCTAGCATCAGTCAGGAAACAACCAGAGAAAGGATCTGTGACTTTCTTTTCTTGCATTTCTATTTGCTGATTTCCAAGCATAAGCAGATTTCCTTTTTCATTTTGCCCCCGAGCCATCCTAAAATGTTCTCACATTTTGGGGGTTTTTTTGAGCATCAGAAAGTAACAAAAATTTTTGGAGTCGTTTTTTCTTCTACTTCTCAGAGCTGCACAGCACAGCAGTGCTGGACATTATTCTCTGTGGTCCAGTTGTGCTTTTTGGCTCGGTAGAGTGGTGCTGTGAGGAACTAGTTCAAGTCTGAAGCCAGTAGCGGCACATCAGCAGAGGGAAGCAGCCAGGTATCCTGCAGCGATGCTTTTACCAGCACTGCTTTTATCAGCACTAGTGTTGGGACCTCAGCTCCATAGCCACAGCTCCTAGTTTAACTCAATTTGTAAAACTATTTCTGCCTGGAGAGACACGAACAGTAAACAGCAAAGGTACATCTAATGATAAGAAATGCTGATGAACAAATCAAGATGATTAGGGAGTTTTACTCGCACTCTCCTTTGTGTCAAGCTCTCTCTCTACTGGGGAATTGTCATAAATCATACAAGCCACTGTCCTGTTTTTGAGTCTTGCAAAACTCAGCTATGTTATCTCACTCATATCTCTCAAGGATTAAGATTACAGCCAAGTATTCTCTCCTTTCATTTTAGAAAAGAATACAACTGGCAGAAAAATGTATTATTCTTTATCTTGTCTTGGCAGAGCTGTGTACAAACATCTTGCATTATTCTCAGCTGATTGAATTTATTGAATGAGTAATCCTGAAAAACAGACTTTTCATAGATATGTTGTTATTCAAATTTTGTACTATTATCTATTTGTGATAAACTTGGGTGAGATTTCTTTACTGTTCTTGCCTCATGCAATGAAAAAAGATTGTCCAAAAGTCTCCTGCAGGGAAGAGTTGCATACGTACTGGTTTTTAAAAATGGTAGCTTCCCTAGAAACCCACACACAGAAAACTGGAATTTGTTTTCAGGAACCATACTCTAGGAGATGCCTGACATCCTTTTACATTTGTACAAAGCAAACAAAGAAATGTGGATAAGAAACATTTCTAGTTTTGCATGAATGTTCATCACATTATTCACCCCTCAGGAGCATTTCACACAGAATCAGAGTTGGGATAATTCTGATAACTAGTAAACAAGAAATTATTTTCTACTTGTAAATCAGATTTGCCTGTTAAATAGTTTGCTTGTTTTGCCAGGTTGTTGTTCCCTATGAGTTGTTATTTGGCAGTGTGTCAGTATCATAAAAACACTAAAAATTAGTTGAAATAAATTCTATTTGCTTGGGCTTTTTTTTTTTTTAAAAAAAAGAAACATTTTTCACAGAGATGCCCTTTATTTCTGTATTAACATAAAAGTTAGTTTTATTAATGCAACACACATTTTTTTAAGGTGATTGAAATTGGTAGTGATGTAGTGAAAAAACATAAACAAAACTGACTTTACATTTAGCATTTCTCTTGATAATTTTGGATACAGTTCTGCTTGGTGTCATATACAGTATTTTCCTCATATAAATAAGCAAACTTATTTTGTCTCAACAATTTCATTCCTCAAGTGTTGGGGAAGGAACTTAGAGAAAATACATTTAGGAGCTTTTCTCAATCTGCAAGCCCATTTTTATATGACTGAAATGGCTTCAATCATTTTTATTCTACAGGACAATTGTTAGCGATAGACTTAAGGACCACCCACTGAAATAACATTTTGCAGTGAAGGTTTTGGCCACAGAGAGATGTGCCTTCTAATATCATGAAAGGATACTTAGAAGTATTTTTTAGGCAGAGAAGTAGTTTTGCTTGCTCTGTGATCATAATAGAGATGATGCAAGCTTTCAGTGCCAATAGTAACCGGATATCTTAAAGCAAGTTTACTAGTGTTTTCCTATAGAATACTAACCTTTTCTACAAAGAATACAGTACAATGCATTCTCTTACAGATACATTTCCTCATTAATTTAAGACATGGTCAGGTTTCTGGCACAGGCTAATACTAACAAATTCCCAAGTTAATATCTCAAAATATTTCCTGTTCCTTACTTCTGAAGTCCAGTCATAATTCAGTATTTTGCTGCTTCTCTTAGTGTTACTGCTTGTTAAGTGGCAGTATTTGTTGATTAGTTGCGTTACTTTCTTAAAGAATGTCTCTTCGGGTTGATTGTAAGATTTTAAGCTGTAACTTTGAAGAGGCCAGAGGAGAGGTGAAAATAAACAAGGTCTATTTTCTTCACAGGAGCTTAAGATTTCCTTATATAGTTGCTTCATTTTAAATTTTCAATTTTCTTTACATTTAGAATCAATTCCAGATGAAGCTGAATTGATGTATTGTGATGCCCACTTTTTTTTTTTTTTTTTGCCAAACCTTGGGAAAGGGAGCTTGATTTGATTACTTTATTGAAAGCTGGTTGTTGCTAATAGATTATTGAGGAACCACTTAATAAAATAAACAAACCAGGATGTCTATAACACTTTTAAGCTCTACATGAAAAACTGTTTTCGATTAAGGTGAAGAAGGCTTTGGACTACTCTGGAAACAGGTAGAAAAAAGCAAAAAAATTATACTTTTCGTTAAAGTGAACGCTAATTTCTCATCTTTCAGAGGTTATTATTTTGACGTTAATAATTTTTATATTTTGATGATGTATGGCTAATATAAAATGTGTTATGTTAACATTTGTTTACATCATCTCTGAAACACGCTGCATTTTAATATTTTTGAAGGTGATACAATTGACAGATGGAAGTAGCAGCCGGCCATAGGTCCTGTCAGTGTGCTGGTATACTTTGCTAGGACTACCATAATGACAGATTTCAACATGCTTTGGCATACAACATGCTATGGATGATTGGCTTTCCTCGGCACAATATACAGTTGACCCAGTAACCTGTAAATATCATGCAGTTTTGCATAGTGTGCTATGGATGACTGACTTAAACATATACAATAAGTAACTGACCCAGTCACATTGCATGTTAGCAATATGTTCTCACAGTGCTAGTGTGGTTTTTCACATACTAAGTCAGCAGAGTGTCCTAAGAGCTTGGATCTTTGTCAAAACTCCAGAGCTGCCTCAAGCCTTGTGGCAACATGTGAAACCTTTCTGCTGTGCTAGGTCCATGTGCTCATGAGCTATGCTATCAGTTCAGTCTTAGAAATATTTGGATCTTGGGAGAGTATCTTGGGATATTGCTAGGCTAAGAGATCACTTTGTTGGAATCAATGCCTTGCCTTCAGTCAGTCCAGAGTTATCTATGGGTACAGTGATTCTGGCAGGTTTTTTTTATTTGGAATTTTGTTGTGCATTAGGATTTTGTTGCTCTTGATGGGTTTTACCTCAGCTTGCCTATCGTTATAATTTGCCCTCAGCTGCTAATGAAAACTCAGCTGTTAATGCATGGAGTTTAACATCAGCTCAGCCCTTTAAATTGAAGTTTCATCTCTGTGAAATCTTCCTTTTAAAATTCAGAAATTTGCTTGTGGTCTCAAAAGTCTCTTGCACTAACTAGAGATGTCGCTGTTTAGGCAGCCCAAGTATTAACAGTGCTCCATTCATCTGACGTACCTGCCTTCAAAGGTTTACCATAAACTGATGGCTTCATAACCTTCTTCTACGAGTGGGAGGAAGGAATGAAGAGAGTAGCACGAGTAGGAGGTGAAGAGAAATTTGTCCCTCAGTTTCTCCTGTTACTTGGTTCATCTGTTTAGAAACACTAAAGCCAGTACACAGTGCTTTCTGTATGAATTGAGGGCTGGTTTTGGTACAGAAAAGTTATAGTAGCTAAGAATATATAGTCTTGATTTAGTATAAAACAAATAAATTTGGATGCCTGCTCAGGAGCACATTGTCGGTGTATTTTGTATGTGTGTGGCCACTGGGTCTTTGCCAACTTTTGTACCCATTCATATTACTGTAGCCTGCACAGTCCAAGTCTTACAGCTTAATCAGGGTAGAGGTAAAGTTATTGAGATTGCAAATATAATGAAAGAGAGGTAGAGTTGGAGAAGTAAGAAAGCACAAAGTTAAGTCCTTTTGGAGTATTTCCTGCTACATAAAAACAAGCTGAGACAAGAATGTCTGTCACTGATACATTACAAATAAAAACCATCCAATATGAGCTGCTCCCCATTGTATTCAAAAAGGCTCTAACCGCTATGTATCTAGGCAATTCCTCTCTGATCTCCCAAGGGTGTTTGCATTGTAACTTTACGATGAAATTTTTATGCCTAGAAAAACCACTTAGATTTTAACATTTTATCTCCTAGGATTATCCTCTTGGTTCCTGAAGAAGAGTGTCTGGAATACATGATAGAGTAGCTTTATAAGTTAAAAAAAAAAAAAAAAAAAATTATGAAACAAAACCAAAATCACTTCAGTTGATGGCATGTAAAACTTACCTCACTGGAATGACTAGTCATATTTCAGTAGCTCTGCTCTTGAATTAGTGTGTATTTCTGCTTTTATGCTCTTTTTTTAAACTAAAATGGTGTTAAAAATTTATTAAGAAATAGTCAGGAAACACAATTTGTGACAAATGTGGCCTTTCTGCATTTAAACCATTGCATGTGCGGATGAGTAGTACCTTATCGCAGACCCAGAACAAACCAAAGAGTTTATACGTGACCTGTGAATCTTTGTAGGATGTGCAGGTTGGAGCATGGGATCCTAACTTCAGCTGCCATGACTGAAAGCTTAAATTTGGACCTGTGCTGTGCAATGCCCTGTGAAACTGCTGAAAAACTGCTGTTAAAGACAGAAGGGGAGAGTAGATTACTTTGAGGGTCCCTTTAACAACCCAAGGACAAGAGTAATGTTCTAAAGGTGAAGAAGCCAGATGTTAAATCTCTTGTGAGTTTTATGTTCCCTAGTCCAATATATGCTGGCAATTGATATTCTACATGGCAGATAAATAAATCTGAGTACTGAAATGCAACAGTTTCTGTTCTTGGAAAGATTAATCCAAAGTCTCAAAAAATATTTCCAGGCTTCTATGCAGAGACTTTTTAACTTGGGCTTTCGATATTACTAAATGATTAGAGGACACTTTGATTTTACTCTAAAATTGAAGAGTTTGTGGATTCAGTGATCTAGATTTGGGCCAATATTTTATTTAGTTGTGTCTCTGTTCTTTCCCCAAACTTCAGTCTTTTAAGTATTGGAATCTGACTGTGTATGACACGTGAAGATTGTGGTATTGAAATCAAACCTAGCATATTTTTTTTAGGCACTTGACTGATCCCAAGATATAGTCACCAAGTAAACAGAGGAAGAAAGGAGGACTGAATTCCTAAATTTTTAATAGAGTTACCAGGATGTCCTGACAGATGTCCTGAACCATGAGAATATGTTTAGAAGTAAAATCATGGCTGTACTGTTTAGCTTCCTCTGGTGCTTGGGAAATTGATTTAGTCAAGGCATGAGTTATTAATTGCATTGAGTGAAGACTTGCGTTCTTATATATATTTCCATTCATTAGCTCTGAGATCTTGTGGGAAGAAGGTAGGATCTGCTAAGCAGCTATGGGATATTATTTTTCTTCGTAGAGCGAAACTACCTTTGGTTAGGAATAGTGAGCAAAAGGTATCATAATCTCTGTATACATTAAGTTGCCTGTTTGGGCGAGTGGTTTATGATGAGAGGCAATTGAATGTGGTTCATTTTAAATTTTAATTAGTTTTTAAATGAAGTTTAATTAGTTTTTAAATGAAGTTTCATTATCACTGCTATTGTAAGATATGTGTGCTATTCTTTGTTGAGTTTGGCATTGAGTAATGCAAGCAGATCTTCTGCCTTTGGTCTCTTGAAATCTCATAAAAATCTTTGAAAGTAAGAGTAGGTCCTTTTAGAACTTGCTGTCTTCCCCAGAGGCCAAAAGCTTTCTGATTCTCTAAAACGTTGTTTTTACTAGGAACCAGTATTTTTCAGCTACTAACTCAGGTATTTTTACTGAGGGTGTTATTTTTTCAGATAATTTCATTTCCTGCACTTCTGTGCACTTCATGTTTTGAATAAAAGCTACTCAGATACCTCAGGATTCACCAGCAATAAATCAATGAGGTGTTTCTTTATTAATATTGCCACTTCCATAGTTTTACAGGGAAAAGACTCATGATGAGTTTATGGATTAGTCATAGCAACAAAATTTGGTGCGTCTTCCAAAGAGAACAGAAAAGGTGAGCAAGGTCTTGGAAGCTGACCACTGCCCTTGAGCAATACAAAGTCCAAGAGGCCAAGGAGAGAAACTCTCTAGAAACCGGTGCTACACGGAGTGATAGGCTGGAAATGTGTAAGAAAACAGAGAAAGATGATAAGGGTGGAAATTTCTTACAGACATTGGAGAAATCTAGAGAGCTGACCAGGCGTCGCTTTGGATAATTAAGGTAGAATTCCAGGAAATATCAAGTGTAATACTAATTTATAAATGTATCAGATGTTTTGAGCAATGTCAGACCAACAAGTTCTCTGTGGTACCTTCTGTGGTCCTGCAAGGCAGAGAAATTTGTATTTCTGCTGCTTGTCCTTATCTAGATGTAACCTACATTTTATTAAGTGCTTGTAGTTTTTTCTGCTATCTGACCCATAAAAGCAAGGATTTGAAATTTCCTCACAGCACTCTAAAGAGGTACTTTCAGGTGTGATGAGTGGAAGAACTAATGTGTCAGAATGGAAAACTGGTTCTCAGACTTCACAGGCTAAATATCTGCTTGCAGTCCTATCTTCATTATAAAGTTGCAAATGTCTAAATACAAAATAATATGTAAAGAAACTGATTATTTTTGCATAAATTACAAAGATGTAAAATGTGTAAGGGTCTTAATTTTTCTCTCATTATGTATTATCTTTACTTTTTTGGAGTTGGCACATTTGAATGTCATAATTCATAGCATGGTTATCCTACTCTTTGCTTCGATTTTTCAGATGCTTGCATGGATATGTGGTGGAACTTGACTCTTAAACAGTTTCCCAAGTTACCATCTGGCAGCTGGCACCTTAAGTAACTGTGTGGATTCCCATAGCCCAGCAGAGTTGTAAATTGAAATATATTATTAGCCTCAGTGAAAAAGTTAATAGCAAAAAAACCACAAACAAAAAAAACCAACCAAACAAAAAAATCCTATGCTATTATTTCCTACCTTTAAAAAAAAAATTGAAGTCCTTCATAATTAATGTATGAAGGTATATGAGTGAGCAGGCACGGTGACCAAGCTGGTGGTTAGTGACTGTGAAAACAGTAGAACGCAATTTCTTGGCTGTCTCCATACACCTAATTAAGGATGCTGTTACATAAATTATTGTTTGATATATTGATGTCAAGCATCTTAGGGTCTAATTCTCGTATTTAGATATGACAATAAGTAGTCTGACACAGTGCTATGGCATTAAGAATGTAAATTGTCAGACTGGGCACATTTTCCAGCTGTATTAAGGGTTTAAAAAAAAAAATCTGTTCTTTATTTCATTATTCATATTCTTACTTCTGCTACGATGCAAGTGCTCTGTTGGTGCTACACCTTTAACATCAGATAAACTCTTACCTGCCACAGTGAGACAATCACCTGAGCACAACAAAATGTAGGACTGTTTGTGCCTATAATAGGATCTCCAAGCCTGATATGCTTTGGGTAGAGGTTTGGGGTTTGTTTGTTTTGGTTGTGTGGTAGTTTTTTGTGTTTGTTTCTTTTTCCCTTTTCTAATACTGAAGAGCTTACCATGAAAAAGAAATTTTAAAATATCTGCACCTTTCTACTCCATAATCAAGGCCTCCCCATACCAAAAGTGCAAAACAGAGCAATTAAACTCGCCAGGAGCGGAAAATGTGCAAGGGTGAAAATGTGCACCTCTTGTTTTGCTACATTTTCCTTTGCAAGTACTATTACAAGATTTCATTAATAGGACTGCCAGTAAATCTCATGGAGTTTTTTTTCTAATTTTATTTTGGCCTTTCTGATTATTGTTTAGCCCGTTTCTGATACTAGCTTCTGATTTTTCTCCTTCACTCAGGCCATTAAAATGTTGCTCTAGGTATTGTCAGACAATAATTCATTTATACATTACTCTGTTGTTTGTCCTGCATATTACCTTGTGGAATTATTTAATTGAAATGTAATTATAGGATGCCAAACTACCAAACCATATAGACGAATTGAAAATTCACTTGAAAGTATAAAACATTTAGATTCAGCTCCAGAAAAGAAAAGACTCATTGACTGTAAAAAGAACTGGTTTTTTGAAATGATGCTTATCTGCATCAATACCATAAAAGCCTTTTACTTTAAAAACTCCCCAGAGGATTCATGAGGCTTGAATGTTTGCTTTTTGCTATAAATCTGGTTGGGCTCAAGGATTCCCATTAAGCCAGTGTTATGAGTACACCCTTCTGGTGGAATTGCTAAAAAAACTTTTCAGGTAACATTAGAAATATAATTACAATTGAATTATTAGTTATTGAAACTAACCCAGATGCTGGCAGAGGTTGAATCCATACACTTTGCTTTTTTGTTGTGTTCTCTCTTATTGTTTCTTGCATCATTTTGTGTTTGTGCATGCATTTTGAAAATGATTTTTTGATGCATTTATAAAAGTCAACAGTGTCCACTAAGCTGACAAAGCTAACAACTGGGAGATGAATGAGAATAGTTTCCTCATGATCTTTTTTCTAAACTATGTAGCAGAGGCCTCTGGAGATGTCAAACCTTTGATCATAAGGTGCTGGAGCTTAGACTCATGGCTTTAAAAATATGAACGTGAAGTGAATTAAAGCTCAGTTTATATGTTCAGGTACCAACTAGTTCAAAATAAACCTCATAAAAATAAAACTAACATCTGAGATAATTCTGTATATATTTAAAAAATGGGAACTATATTCATTTGAAAAGCCAAATTTACAGCAAGAACATTCCTAGTATTTAGCTGAAAATACTTGCCCCAAATAAATTTGTTGTTCATGTGATGGAGCTGTAAAATTAAATAAACCAGAACTGAATGAAGCGGTTGGATTTCTTCCAAGAAACTTACAAATGTATTGAAAAAAAATGAATATGCAACAAGAATTAAGGAAAGATTATAAGAATGTATTAAATTCAGCTAGTAGGATAATTTAATAAATTTCTAGTGTAATGAAAGAGTGGAATGCTCTCTTTTCACCACTTTTATTAACATGACTAATCTTTACTCATTCATATGATACTGGTGCTTTTTCTGTTAATGAAATAACTTCTGTGGTACTACAGCACTGGTAGGATATGTTAGCCTATAAAGAAGAGCTGAAAGGCTGAGGTAAAAGGCTGAGATAAAAAGCCTGAGACCTTTAAAGGTCCATGCCAACTCAAACTATTCTATGATTCTGAAACCACTGAAGAAAAATACTAAAAAAAAGCGTAAGCCTGATGCGGTTTCCTGTCTGAGTCCTTAGTTCTCCTCCTGAAACTGTGCATTTCTCAACTACGCTGAGGCATGTGGAGGACTGGGAGGTGGTTTGAGACATCCAGCATGGCTTCACCAAGGGCAAGTCCTGCCTCACCAACCTAGTGACCTTCTATGATGGAGTGACTGCATCAGTGGACAAGGGAAGAGCTATGGATGTTGTCTACCTGGACAGTGCCTCACAGCATCCTTCTCACTAAATTGGAGAGATGTGGATTTGATGGGTGGACTGTTCAGTGGATGAGGAACTGATTGGATGGTTGCATCCAGAGGGTAGTGGTCAACAGCTCAATGTTCAGATGGAGGTCAGTGACAAGTGCTGTCCCTCAAGGGTCCATACTGTGACCAGTACTGTTTAAAGTCTTCATCAATGACATAGACGGTGGGAACGAGTGCACCGTCAGCAAGTTTGCAGATAACACCAAGCTGAGTGGTGTGATTGACGTGCCTAAGGGACAGGATGCCATCCAGAGGGACCAAGCTCAAGAAGTGGGCCCATGCGAACCTCATGATGTACAATAAGACTACATGGAAGGTCCTGCACCTGGGTTGAGGCAAGCCTCAGTATCCATATAGGCTGGAGGATGAAATGATGAGTGCAGCCCTGCTGAGAAACACCAGAAGGCCAGCCATATCTTGGGCCTCATCAAAAGAAGCGTGGCCAGCAGGTCAAGGGAGGGGATTCTTCCTGTCTACTCTGCTCTGGTGAGACCTCACCAGAGCATCCAGCTCTGGAGCACCCAACATCAGAAGGATGTGGACCTGTTGGAGCAAGTCCAGAGGAGGGCCATGAAAATGATGAGAGGGCTGGAGCACCTCTCCTATGAAGACAGGCTGAGAGAGTAGGGGTTGTTCAGCCTGGAGAAGAGAAGGCTCCGGGGACACCTTATAGCAGCCTTCCAGTACCTAAATGGGGCTTATAAGAAAGATGGGGAGAATCTTTTTAGCAGGGCCTGTTGTGATAGGACAAGTGGTTATGGTTTTAAACTAAAAGAGGATAAGGAATAGATATTTTACGATGAGGCTGATGAAACACTGAAACGGGTTGCCCAGAGAGGTGATGGATACCCCATCACTGCAGAGCAACCTGATCTGGTTGGAGATGTCCCTGCTTCTTGCAGGGGGGGTTGGATTAGATAACCTTTGAAGGTCCCTTTCAACCCTAACTATTCTATGATTCTATGATTTCAGTCCACACATGCATATGCAAAGTTCTTAGTCTATCAGCATGATAAAACTGTACAAATCTGTATTAAAAGCAGTGAACAAATCAAGATCAAATACATCTGTTCTTGCAACAAAATGTTGATGTTGTGCAGATGTAGCCATGTCATTCCTAGAAATCACTCATCATCTGCAGAGGTTGGGCAATAAGGTGTGACATTTAGAGAAGGAGATGGGCACATCTTAACAGCAGTAACATTGGCATTGGACAGCAAGCTTGGGGCAAAATGAAGACACAGACTGATGAATGGGGACATTTA
This sequence comes from Ardeotis arabs, assembly GCA_011801015.1. Lineage (NCBI taxonomy): Eukaryota > Metazoa > Chordata > Aves > Otidiformes > Otididae > Ardeotis > Ardeotis arabs. Next base: position 73,915 of record JAAGAY010139757.1, read on the forward strand.
TGCCAAGCACTTGAGAAACGGTTTAAGTAGAGGTTTTTTTCAATGCCCTTAAATACATGTACAAAACAAAGTATTTTAAAATGAGGTGCATTAGATGAGTAGGAGCATTTATGTCTGCAATTCAGTGTTTTCTGTGCTCTGTTGTGTGAAAATAGACAGTATTTCTAGCACTGAACTTCTCAGAGAGCCTTAGACTGTCTTGCCATCTGCGTGTCAAGTGTCAGCACTTGAGATCATGCTCGAGATCCGGCATTTTGGGCACATCAAATGCAGAGTCCCAGCGCTCCTTAGAGCACCATGCAAGCATACAGACCAGCCAGGGCTGAGATTTGAGAAGGGGCATCTCCTGTTTCCTGTTAAGTAAGTTAGGCGGATAGCTGGGGCTTTCACATTTCCCAGGGGCAGGGAGCTAAACTGCTTTTGAGTAACTCTGGTGCCTCTCCCCCAGCCGGGGACTGGTACAGCCAATCAGTGAAAATATCTTACAAACAGCGCAATTTCACAGTAATTGAGTTCATGTTCTGCATCAGTGTAACAGACGCTAATGTTTTCCAGAGGACTTGTTGTTTTAAAATAGTTTGTGTGTATTTGAGCCCCCTGTTTTTCAGAATGCTGTTGAGAAGTATGGTCAGTAATTTACTCTGGACACAGAGAGGTGGATTTTAATATTAGTAAAGCATTTCTAGAGTGCACAGGTTTATTTCTTGAATTAAGATTTGGGATAGACACAAATTCGTAGTCTTTGATCGAAGATTTAAGCTCAAATGGTAAAGACATGTCCAGGAGGATGCAGCTATCCATTGCCTGTCCATGTGAACTGCAGCATGGCAGCAGATGCTGCACCAATACTTTTCTGACAGATGTTGTGGGCTCTTCAAAAGAGAACAGTATTGAAATTGGAGAACCAATGTTACTCTCCAGTTATAAACAGTACATACAATACATTGCCATATCATTTCCAAAAATGGTTTCTATATCTGTGTTCAACTAATCATTGTTTCCACTAAAACGTATCTTCGTATTACATATTAACTTTGCGTCTTCTACATTGGATGTTCTGATAAGCTATGTAGAGAAAGCAGAAAAATTGGCTCAAGAACAGGAAAATAAATAATACAGTTAAATACAGTTTAACAAGTAAGTCAGAAAACATGCCCTAAGTGGAATTTCAAAAGTGGCTTTTGAATGACCTTGTTAATTAATGATCAAGACAAACACAACCTGTTTCCTCCCACCCCTTACTCTCTGTTGCTAGAATCCAGTGGAACATCAACTTCCACTGCTTCTAGAAATGACTGAAAGCTCCCTGGTTTTTAACCAAACTATCACTAGAAAGCTTAGCTCACAGAGGAGTGATTTAGGCAGAGACTAAGTGTACAAAAATGAGCAAAATGAATTAAACTGGACTTTTCAATGTCACCATATTTTTAGATGTGATTTTTTGCTTTCAGATTATTTTCCAATGTATCTTAACGTCAGTTCAAGTCAGTGAGCAAAGCAAGCAGGGAAATGTCATTTTATTTCATGAGACCATGAGCTTTCAGGAATGCTTTGAGTCCTGGCCAGTCTAGAAACAACTCAGTACGTCAAGCTTCTTCAGAAACCAGACTCCTCAGTTCACTTCTGAAAGCTAACTAGCACTTAGCCAAGAAACTGGTTGTTTTCACTATGACTTTCCAGCAGCTGGCAGTGGTGAAACCGCCAATTAAACCAGTTTCAACCCTTGGCTGGCAGAGTTTGGGGTTCTTTGCTCTGAGTGCCAGCCTGGCAGGTGCCTGAGAGCTCTGGCGTTTCTGTTGTCTGGTATCTGCAATAGCCCAATTCTTAGGCAAATGCATGCAAACAAGTCAGTAAAATTAACCTGTCTCTAAGAGATCATTAACGTGATCAATGAACAGTTTAGCACTACATAAGTTTCTTTGTTTCTTCTCTAATAGGATCTGAAACTAAATGAAAATCCCATTGAATAAGCAATAAGCATAAGCAGCTATGGGATGCAGAGCTTGACAAAGTTGCAGTGAGTCCCTGAAATTCTAGGGTGCAATGGCAATGCTCTCTTTCAGTCCCAGAATGTAGTGACAGCCTGTAGCTCCGAAAGGTATTGAGGTATAAAAGTGATTTTTAAATGGGATGGTTAAGAGACACCTGACAGTGACAGATAGAAAGGTCTTTAGTTGACATTAAAGCTGTTTAAAGGAAAAAGTGAGTAAGAAAATCAGTGATATGTGATAGAGCTTACATACGCTTGTTTTTTTTAATAAGTTACTGTGTAAGTCATTGATTCCCAACAATAAATGTGATGCTGCATTTGGAGCAAATAAAATTACATACAGAAGGTTGGAGCAAATAAAGTAAATGTGATTATTGCTGGAAGTCCTCTTCAGAGGCATTTTATATGGTAATAGTTTAAGCGTAAGCTAAAGTGGTTTTCTAATGGATAATGCAATATTTCTGACCTAACAGTAAGATATATAACCATTACAAGTCGTCCAAAAAATAGTCAGAGCAGAGAGGTATTAGACTATTGAAGGATTGTTCTGGGAGGTTTTTCTCCTTAAAGTGCACTTGAATATAATGTTTTATTTGTTATCTTTCATTTAGACTGTCCTCCAGTCCTCTGGAGATGATAAAATGTGGAAGCAGGGAATGGAGATGTCCTGCTTTCAGATGGTAGAAGGAAACTAACGGAGTGAGCTGCCATAAACCATGATGGGATGGTTCAAACACAACCAGAGTTGTAGCATGATGTAATAAACTACATTGGACTGACTAGTGATGCACACTGGTGGATGCTGGTGAGGAGGAATCTAGCAATTTGAGGAACTTCTCTGAGAGATTCTATCTCCTCCTCCTAGGAGTTCTGCATCCAATTCTTTAGACATTATCTTGAGAGAGGAAAAAAAACACCTGTATGACTAGAAAGAGATTGCTTTGGTGTTGTTCCTGGAGCTTGGCTGAAATAAACAGCACTAAAGGTAGTGTATTTCTGAAATGGCTAAGGGCTCATTTCAGTAAACAGTAAAGGGTATTGATGAAGAGCTTTTACAAATCTACACAAGAGGTTTTTGCATCCAAAGCACTGCCTCAATGGCTTCTCTTAGCAGAGCAGAGATTTTCTTAGAAAGTTGAAGGAAGGAATTTTAGCAGAGCCATCGAAATTGACATGCACCACAAAAGCTATCTCATAGGTGTTTCAAAATCTTGCTTTTCTTCTACTATAAGTAGTGCTCTGTGGGATTGAGAACTGGCATAAAACACAAGTGTGTTTTAAAACTGTCTACAAAAATCACTTCATGCACTTGCTCAAATATGGCCACAAATAGGGTGAGATTTGACTGCGGCTTTAAGGATGTGGCAGAACTTAGCAAGAGAACGACATGCTTTTATTCCTCCTTTACATCCATTGTTTTATTTCCTAGCTATGGTTTTCTTCCAGCGAGTTTTATCCAGCAACTTCTAGGGGTACCACTTTTTTTCCAGAAATATATTTCTTAGAAATATAGCATCAGTTTCTCCGCTAGAGCCATGAAAGCTGGCCTGTCATGTGTTTGAATTAGTATGTTAACAGGACAAGAGCCAGGGAAATATATCTTGACAGTTCTAACACTGTGTACTGAGAAATAACACATGATAAGGAAAATTAATGGTAGTAGCACATCAGCTAGTATAAATGTGACTGGCAATTTTTATTTGTATGTGCTTTCTGGTTTAGAGCCATGAAAATTATGCAGAGGGTAAAGAAAAGTGACAACCTGAACAGCTGCCTATTGAAACTTGGTGCTTAAAATTATGAAATTTGCAGATTGGTTACCTCCTGTGATTTTACTGTTCATCATTGTGACATCTGCTGAAAGCTCTCGTGGTAGATAGATATTTCTAACATATTTCTCAAAAAGCATTAATGATTCATTGTTTGGTCTTGTTTTTAGGGCTTTTGTTTTGTTCCATGTGCGTGGTGATTTCATGGCTTGTTACCAAAGTCCTGGGGCCAAACTGACCCCTATTGTATCTTCAAAACCAGCTGAGGGTTGGAGGATTGATGATAGCTAATTGTTAATATTAGGAGCAAATTTTTTCTGGAGTCATATTCAGTTGAGTCCAAACAGAACTACTAGATGTCAATGTGCTTAAAATACTGAGTTTAGAAACTCACTTACGTACCCTTTTGTCTAACCTGCACTCACAGAACACTATATTCGTAAAGGCTGCGTGCTAGATTTTTATATAGGTTTTGAATTTTATGTAGTTTTAATGACTCCTACTCATTTATTATACAATATCAACCTTCAGATTTATTTTCTTGACAATCATACTTTGTTGTTGACTAGTGCCATTTAAATTTCTCTGAATCCTACCTTTTTGCCTGATTTACATGAATAAATTACATTGGAGGAATGAGTTTTAACTGATCAAGAGTACGTTTTCCTAGTTGATTGTCTTTGCAGTCTGCGTGATAATTTGTTGGTTCAGAGTCAAGCATATGCAAATCTGATGGCTTACTTAGGACTGGATACTTGCAGAAATATCTGATTTGAGGATGAAGAATCAGGCTGCTCATACCCGTGAATGGTCTTGACACACTCAAGGTACGTTAAGAATTAAGAAAAGATAAGCTACGCTTGTGGCGTAAGAAGTGACACATGTAACAACTAAGTCAACAGAAGTCCTGCAAGAAGGATTAGAGGAAATTGCATTCTTCAGAAATCACATTTTTTAGACTCACCTTAAAGCTTCTAAAGTCTTAGTGTAAGTTAAGGTGTTCCCCTTTGCTAGGAATCAGAACTTGTTTTCTTACCATTAATATTTTCTAAAGATCTTTAGGACTCAGCTTTGTGTGTCCCCTGATGTACAGCAGCGATGACAAGCTAATACTGCCACCATGCAGTTTGAGGAGCGTGGCCAGCAGGTCGAGGGAGGTGATTCTCCCCCTCTACTCTGCCCTGGTGAGACCCCACCTGGAGTACTGTGTCCAGTTCTGGAGCACTGTGTCCAGTTCTGGAGCCCCCAACATAAGAAGGACATGGACCAGCTGGAGAAGGTCCAGA